>JACXGI010011961.1:0-23803 GCA_016801175.1 Esox masquinongy | reverse complement strand
CACACACACACACACACACACACACACACACACACACACACACACACACACACACACACACACTTCAATCTGGTTTTCCGCACCTTTGCAGAGCATGAATGCCCCGGTGAAATTCTGCTTGGCAGGACGGGGCCGCACTCTGTTCCAGACAGGGTGCTGTAAAGCCTTGATCCTACACAGTAGAATGTTCTGCTGACAACAGTGGGCCAGGTGTTCCTGGTGTTTATAATCCAGGACCCCTGGACCTGAGAAAGACAGACAGGGTGAGACATGGATACAGTTTGAGTGTAACCTAAGTTGACTGTTTAACTACTCCTAAGCTGAGTGCTGGGTCATCATACAAAGCCACACAGAGTAATAAAGAGTACATTATTTAATGTTACTCATAATTATAAAAAAACAACATTAAATCAATTTCCTTATTCTTTTCCCGTTGTCACATTAACTAGAAATTAAAGGAGCACTTCACCCAACTTTTTGTTTGCACAACAAAAAGCACATAATACTACATCACTGTGTATTGAAGGACAAGCGAGGTCTAAAAAAAATCCTTCATTGATAGGAACATCACTGAAATACGTCCTATGGCTCTATCAGCAAGATATATTGATAAATGTACATTGGTGTCAAGATTTCTCCTCTGTCGGGAAAGACTAAGTGTGAATCTCAAATCGCATACTTGCCTACTACATATTATGCCAGACTAGTATGAGAGAAGATTAGTATGTCCCAATCCATAGTACACTGAAAATAGTATGCCAAAAGTTCCCGGATGGTCTACTATTTCTGCTGGATTTTCAAAATATGCACTTGTGCAAGCATTTTGGGATAATATTAGATCACAATCCCTTGCGCAGTAAAAGAGGAGAGGTTTCCACGATTTTACCGTCTTTTTCACTTGACGAAAAAGTCAGTTATCGTCAACTATATTGAAAGTTATTGCATCAATGTCATTCACGAATGAAAGATGAACGGACGCTGTCATGAAATGGAATGGCTTTGACAGTGTCAAGTTCGTCTTCAGTCTAGCTAGCATGGGCTAAATTCTTATGACTATAAATGTAGGTGTTTCTAATAACATAAGCAGTAAGTTAGCAGTAACTAAGCAGTAAGATACTAATATTAGGCTACTGGCTTGTTAGCGAAAACAGACAGTTTGTAGATGCTATTTGTGGTGGAAGTAAACTTAAGAAACGTTAGTCAGTTTAACACAATGCTCAATGGTGTCTAGCTAAATACTCAAACTTGGCGTGATGTTAATGCGCGACAAAATGATCTAATGTTGAGATGCAATTTTATTACGAAGTAGTATGAATCAATCGGTCACAATACTGGCATACTATCATACTATACACTAACCAGTATGTACTTCATCATCACCCGCGAAGTACGTAGTTGCAGTACGTAGTATGCGATTTGAGATTCAGATTTGAGATTCACATAAACCCCTAAACGCCTCTAAGGCTAACTTCATGCTCTGCCATAGTCCCTCTCCTTCCTCTCCACATGTTAGAACCGGAGGTTACTGCACAACGGATCTGAAAGACAGTGGTAGCTGGATATTATAGATTTTTTTCTTGTCTGGTGAAACAGTACAGTTTGAAGAATCTATTTACTAATCGCATTTGGAACACAACAGTTTAACAACATAAACACGGCAAATAAGTAACTTAATTCTATTGATTTGTGCCTTGCTTCTTGGGAGCAATTTCAATTAACTGTCTCGATCAGGAACATACCAACTGTTTTTTGTGTGTTTTATTTACTTGTTGGTTCTGGAATTACAACTGGTAATGACTGTTTGCTTGAGAATGATTGTACGTTTACACACAGCCAACAATGCGTAGACACAGCGCCAAGAGCTGGAATAAGGGGGAACTTCTGAAATGTATACTGGCTAATGTGGAAAATACATCTGAAATGTGTGTGTCTATATTTCTATCATTTCTTTGTCTCTGTTGTGTCTGCAGTATCTTCAGCTCTGTACCAAGTACATTCATCGAACACAAGACCAGGCGAGAACCAAACAGGAGGTTCGAGATGTCTCCCCAGGCCATAACAACGTAACTGAAAGGGATAGTGGTCTTGGGGTAGCAGACTTGTGCATGCGCTGTGTCTACAGCTGGTTGATAAATGACTCAGCAGACCTTGACATGTTTATAGGTATATTAGAAGAACGTTATAATGGGGAACGACTCACTGTGACCAATTCATTTACAACTATTTATGGAGAGCCGTTCCGATCCGTTAACTAATTAACATAGAAATTAATTACTGACAATGAGTCTGTACCAGACTGTGAATATTTTAAGAACCCACAGTTGCAATTTTCCTGAACACATGTATGAAAAGGTAAACTTGTTGGCAACTAGAATTATTTAATTCCTGCGTGGTTTTCTAAGACAGAAGCAATAATGTATAGCTTATTAAAATATATATTTTTAAATAGGTTACATATAGGGATTAAAATAACTTCCCATTGTAACCTAATTAACAACAGGGAAAGACGGAAGGAATGTGTAGAATTTTAGTTCTTATTATTGCAGTGTGCAGGAGGTCACCTGACTTTCAACTCAGACATGTCAGAAGCACTGAGAGAAATTTCATTACATCTAACAATCAGACCAAGTTCTTGAATGGTCCTACTCCTTGCAGTTTTATTTTCACCCTTTTGAGTGTACTTCATATGCTTGGGATAACGCTTTTCAAAAAGACAAGTCTTAAAAGAGGAAAAACAGAGAGGAAAACCTCTGCGCTGTGGTGTCCTTGTCAGTCTTTTCAGTTGGAAACAAACTAGGGGAGGGACACCGTCTGACAGCTGAAAGGGAGGATATCATATCCAATACTGTACCTATCCAGCTGTAGCAGGTCGCACATGCCTGCTTGAAGTCATGTGTGGCTGCCAGGGGGTTGTAGGTCAACTGAGGGAACTTGGAGCCCATCTGGCCATTCTTTACCACCTACAACCATGGTTGAATTACTTTCATTATTCTAGGTATGTCTTTGAAATCTTTCTAAATATTATATTATACTTAAAAAAATAAAAAAAATAAACATAAATCGAGCATGAGGCCGTCAAAGGTTAACTGCACTGATAGGCAATAGTCTGAGTAACCAAACGCGAAAATACATAAATGGCTTACCGTGTGGATGGACTTCTTCGGCGAACGCATTAAATCTGTACATGATTTAGAAGAAAAAAGTGAAAATGTTATTAGAAACACCTACATTAATTTCAGAACTTTCTTGGCAATAAACATTCCAAGAAAAATAAGGTAGCAAGACACTATTGCCGTCGATCAACTTACCAGGCAGGTTGAACTCAGACAAGGAGTCAAGCCCCTTTCCCCCCACCACCACCACTGGTTTGGCTGACAGTGTGCCCTCTAGCGGAGAGAAACTGTCCAGGGCATCTAGGGCATCAAGTGAATCTAATACTGTTTTGGAAGCAGGGGCATCACCACCACCAAGGCCTGAAAGGGTATCCAGGTTGTTTAAGGTGTCTAAAGAGTCCAGCGTACCCGCAGGATCCCCCCCCCCCATGCCTGGAAAGGTGTCCAGAGAGTTGAGCTGGCTGACGGCTGAGTAGAAGAAAGCTGGGGGTAGCCGAGCAGTGGGGGCTGGCAGGCCGGAGGGGAACTGGAGCAGTTTGGGAACACCAGTTGCCGATGGGGGGATGGTGGGAAAGTCACAGTGAGGAGGAACCTGGATGAGAAGGCAAAGTCGACAATAAAAATGATCGGTCTGATTTGTCAGGTTAACGGAAGCCATATCAGAATACTACACTGACAAAAAGACAGAAACTTACAGTACAGTCAGAAACATCTGGCTCGTCATTGAGACAGTCCAGCAGGCTATCCAAATCATCTCCCATCAGTTCATTGTCACCCAGCTGCTCTGACTGAGGTACTGAGAAAGTCTCCCCCAGGGGGCACTGGACAGGGCTACCCAGATGTTTGGAGTAGACCAGAGGACCAGAGGGACGGGGCGACGACTCATCACTAACTGGGATAGGGTTGGAGAGAGGCTTACAGGAGTCAGCTGAAGGACATGGAGAGAAGAGAACATGTTCGTGTTAAAAAAACAATTTTATATTCTAGCAGTTACTGATTTGCTATTATTACATTTGACACACTCAAGTCTTTACATTACAGCGTGACAGGTAAATATTCCATTCTGGTCAGGAGAACATCTACCTGATGAGATGTCACTCAAGGAGTCTAGACCGTCACCATACATCTGGAGATGAGGAAAGAAAAAGACACCGGCTTCTGTTTAGTTGACAATGAGTCCACAGGTAAACCCAAATAACACCAGAAATGTCTCCAAGTGTAAGTGAATTGGTGTAAGCTGTTCCACATGCCTCTCCTGCCACAGGAAGTGCACTGCCATTACTGTGTTTAGAGGTGGCTGATGGCTCCTGCGAAGGAAGCAAATGTGTTATTCAAAAAACAAAAGGGACAAAATGTCACAAACTTGATTACTTCAGTTGTCATGAATCCAAATTTAGATTCAAACCTGGACATGAGAAGGCAATGGCAGATTTTATTAAAGCATGGAAGATTGAGGACAACTGAATTCACGTCTGTTATGATAGAAGGCAAGTTGCTGTGCTGTTTGAACCCAGGCCTTTAGCTTTAAAAAGCGATGCTCACATGTGTGCTGATGTACGCTTTGCGTATCTTTAGGCCCAGTTTGTTAGCTAGCTCCTGTGCCAACTCGTTCACTTGTTTGTCCTGTGGACAGCACAACATCAGGTTTTAGAACAAGCCCTTTGGATGGGATTCATTTTACAAACATTTATTCAGACCTAGATGACAGACAAAACAAATAAAGTACCCCCCCGAACTCGGAAGGGATTTAATCTGGTTTAGCTCAACCCTTCTTTCATCCACTTCTTACATCACTTTGCCTATTAGCAAATTACCATGTTTATACACACAGTACCATGACAATTTAGCGGTTTCCCGGGTTACTAAGGAGAGGACAGAGTTATCGAAAGAGGACAGATCAACATTTGCCAAATTAGAAATTTGTTAGCAACGTTATTTAACCATCAACGTGGTATGTACAACTCACATTGGGGGCACTGAGCAGGCAGCCCATGCTGCAGTCGTAGGCCTCTTTGATATGGCCCAGCTGCCGCAGGCAGAGTGCCTTCCTGTGGAGTGCTTTACAACTGCCCGCGCTCACTGCCAACGCCTTGTCACAGTCCTGCACACACTGCTCGTTCTCCCCCTGGGGGACAGGGATTAGGGGAAGGTGAGTGCTCTGCCATACTGTCACAGCGTAAGACACAAGAAGGCTTATAGTGGCACATACATTCCATTCACCATGGAATTACAATTAACATAAAATACCAAGATACTAACTTGGCTGACGCTTTAGTAACTAATGCGAGCAACCAAGGGTCTCACACAAACACCATGGTATTTTCCAGACTGTTACGTTATCAGCTCAGGATCCGATCCAGCAAGATGTTGATTACTGAGCTAAACCGCTAGAATTAGCTCTATGATTCAATAGTATATAATTATTTTAGTGCGTGTTAGTCCTATTACACTTTGAAGCTTCATGGTCCATTACTCAAAAAAAAATTGTCTAAAAAAAATTACAACGTTTGGAAAGTATCCGCCTCTACTCCCCTTGCATATTGCACCATCATCCAATACTTTGATTAAGTTCATAATTGTACCATTGTATAAATTAAACTACCAATGTACAACCTACAGAAATAGTAAATTTCTGAAATTAAGCCGGTTTGGTCCTGGTCAGTCCCTGGATTGTAGACCAAGTCTTGCAATTCGTTTGTTCATTCACGTTTGTTAGCATTATTATCTAACAGCACCTATGGAAAACTAGAACCAATGCAAATTGTTTTAGCATTTTAAATTTAAAACCCTTTTAAAAAAAAAAAAAAAACACACGTTACATTTTTTCCTCTATGGCCCATCTGTGTGATCAATAAAAAAAACTTGTAAAACATAAAAGATGGATGCCTGAGTCCTGGTTCCACACCACTGTGACTCACCATGCTCTGGTAGGCAGCTGCCCTGTTGACATACAGGCTCTCCAGCAGGGCTGAGGGGATGTCCAGAGACTCAGCCTGGGCATAGTAAGCCACGTTAACACCCTCACTGAAGTCCTTTATGGCCTGCTTCCACGCACCCTCCCTGAACGCTGCACTCCCCTCCTCCAACAGGTTACACACCAACTGGGTCAGAAACCCCTATAGGGGCCGATGGAGAAGAGGAGAATGGAAAGAGTGTCACAAAGAAACACTGGAGAAGCCAAGGGACACAAATGTCTAATCAATATTATGTCTGGCACTGTTTTGGTAAATCATCCTGCCGCAATAACGGACAATATTTGTCAAGGAAAAGCATCCAGCTCTCAACGCCCACACCCACATTATAACCTGTTCCAGCCCAGGCATTCTCAGAACCGTAAGGGAGCTGTGTAGATAAAGTATCTGAAGCAAGGTCAATAGAGAACACAGCCAATGCAATAATTAATCCATTCCTACCCCATAGCCTTGAGGATCTGGATAAGGCAAGGACGACCTAGAACACAGAAGAAGAAAAACAACAAAACAAGTCAGTGAGGCTGATGGTCACGTGACTACTGTAAAGTAAAAGCTGATTTTAGTAATGATGGGGTTTTCCCCCCGCTAGTGTGTCTCCCTTTTATACTGGGTTTTACAAAAACTGTCCAAGTTGAATTTGAACTTACTGTGCATTTGGGAAGGTCGGTTGGTCAGTAAGACGGAGTAATTTAAGACAAAGTATCCAGCAGAACATAATTACAGTACCCAAAAATGTTTCCCTTTTGTGTCGACATGTCACACGAGCAGTATTATTTATTTACTTGTTTGACATGAGGTGTGCTGAGATCAGTTGGGTCTACTAGTTCAGCATCAGACATTTAATTGTTTCCCACAATTAATTTGGGAAAGTGGAAAAAGATGGACTCAATAACCCACAAACTCCACCATAATGGACTTTGTAAAATGCCTCTCTGGCACCAAATGATCAATCTGCACAAAGCTTGATGAGCTACATCTATGGTCGTTAAGTGCCATTTTGTCCCCTAATTAGTATCTAAAATAAAATACGCTACTGACCAAAACATTCACGCATGTGTGGTCTGGCACATAAATTAATATTGTAACAACAGTTGTCAGTGTGTTGCAAACAATGTCAAGACCTCACAGTCTTGATTGGCTAAATCCAGTTATTTAGTAGTTTAGGAAGAAACCATTTGTTTTGTAGGATAGGCTATAAAATGTCTCCAAATTCTGAAATCATAAGGTTAGCTAAAATGCCAAGCTAGCTGTTATCTTGTTAGTCCCTACACTAAACACAGAAAGCTCTGCCTGTCCTGCCCCACCTGACTTGTAGCTAGTTACTCAAAACGCGTTTGTTTGCTAGGTCATTGCTATACCATAGGCAAGGTGGGCAATAACAATCATTCCAAACTAAATGTTGTAGCTAGGTAGTTATATACTTCCCTACTGAGGCTAGGCCTATCTAGAGTTTCTCCTTGATTTAATAGTATATTAAAGGTTTACTATAGTACTATGTTAGAAAACATCTGTTTAATAGCATATTCATTTAAAATTCTGGTCTTGAATTGTTTAAATTGTAAACGCTTTTGTCAAAGTTTGAATTGGACACATTCTGGCAGGTTCTGTCCTGTTTCCTTGTTTGAAACACACATTGGCAATTATTTAGACATCGTCATAGTGAAACATCCATTCTAATCCCTATTTTGCAGTTTGTTTTTAAATGTCATATTTTGGGGAGTACAATAGTCAAGCTTTTTGCTGCCTGTGTTTCAAAACTGCCAATGGATTCTTGATGTAGAAGCACCAAAAAAAGAAAAAAATTACTTCGCTCAAGGGAGAGGTCCTGTATGAACTACACCCCGTTCGAGATGTGCTGGGTGGTACCACCTGAAAAGGTTAACATAAAAGCCGCTGGCATTGCTCCAATTTGGCCCTTGGGAGTTAGGAGTGTTTTGAAAGTAGCTTAGTCATTCAAGTCAAGAGTTAGCTGAGCATAGTTTTAATAGCCTAAGCATTGTTAATGTTTATTGTTAGATATAACATCAGCTAATTCATTTTTCATATTTGCACATAAACTTAATCAATTATGATCCGGCCACCACCGTATGCAACTCCCATTTTACACTAGAATGCTTTGCCAACTGGATGGAAATTGAAATGGGATTTGTGCAGAGTGAAATTGTGAGATTACATTGCCTCAAAATGTGGCTTAGTAAATATTATTTGATATTGTGGGCCAGCATATATGGGCTCTACATTGTCCTCTACAAACATACCTTCGCAACATCCCTACAGCACACATTCTCTGTAAGTGACAGGTTTTTTTGCCATGCCCACACATACACCTTGTGAAAAATAAATAACAGAGTTTAGCTTCGGTGTCTTACAACAGCTCACAAACTAACAATTTGAGTGACAGGTGGTTTAAGTAAAGTAACAATCGTAGTCCTCTCCCTCCGTTATCTCGGCTTCAGCTCCAGAGGCGCTTGGAGCCAAAGCCAACGAATCAAATTCTCAACTGATGTTGGCCATCAGTTGAACCAGGGGATTTTGGTGGGGAGGTCATAAATCTCATTAGACGACCGCAAATGTTGCATTTGATTGCAGGGACTCGCTATAACTCACCGCATTTAAGCGCAAGCAGAGGAGCAAGCTAGACACTGACAGAAATTTCATCCACAGAAATTGGCCGTAATCCTGCAGTAAGCAAAGAATTTTTGGGGGGCTGGATTAAGCATTTTTAAACGTTTGACGGGGTGGGACAAAACAAAAAATAAGGGTGAGAGTTACTCATAAACAAAATGTTTCGCAAAAGAATTGTTAGGGCGGAATAAATAGACCCCTGTGGCAAGAGTTTCTATTGGAAACATTCTGGTCGATCCCTCCCGGTTTCGTAAATAAAACGTTTGTTTTGGCCGAATGAACACACCCCTGGCTTCGAACTATTTTTCTGCAACCAGTTCCTCGGGAAGAAACACTGTAGTGTAATTTCATAGGTATTGTAGGGAATGTTTTATTCTCACTGTATGAATCCCAGGGCTTTCCTTATGTCCTGCTGTCGCTTCTGACGGTCCAAATCCATTATCTGCTAACTGTAAACAGAAAAGGGCCATATCAACTTTACTGAAATCTACAACCTCTAGCTAACTACCCACATCCGCCAGATAACTGACGTTAGCTATACTGTGAGCATGCTTTAAGTTTCAAAGTACTTAGCTAGCTAGCAGTAGCTGGGCAGAATTCAAGGAAGTTATAACCCACCTGGAGATAAAAAGCACATAAATTCAGCGTTTATTGCTGAATGCAGGGAGGATTATATCGACCAGGAACGAAAAACTGTTTCATCAACCATCCACTCAAACAGTACCATCCTTTGCAAGGGTATTTTTTTAGCATGGATGTGAACATGAGTTTCACTTCCAATTCCACAGCTGAACAGAGAACACCATAAAGAATGATAGAGGCCTGAAGGCGGTTGTAACATGGCGCAAACTTTTTCCGAATGGCGCCCCGCCCACTTTTTCCGAAATTCTGGTTGTTTTTCGGTAGAACTGCCTTTAATTTTCCCGGTCTTCTAAAGATGCATGTTCATTTCTATTCCAGAACCACGAGGGGTGTAGACTGACTCTTATTGAGGACTAATTTAGACAATATTTCCCTGAACAATGGCAATGTTCCAAAACAAAATAAGGACTTGAGGCAAATGTTAACTGACTGATCTATAAATCAGCTTGCATCATAAATAACAACATACTATGCCTAAAACAGTCAAGTCACAATTGATCCTTCATACATTTGATCAGGGGCGGAGCTTAGCTTGCTCTCCCATTGCTAACTTTTTTCCCAACTAAAAGATAGTTAATATAATTCTCCAAAACAAAACGTACGTTTCATGCACCATGATGAACAGAAGCTAGTTATTAGGCTACAACAAAACGTACCTGCAGTTACAAAACTTCGCTGCTAGCTGCGTTACATTTTTATGTTTTGTTACTTAAGATAGCTATCTTCCACAGTTCAAATCATTAGCAAATGAGCAAACAAGATCTGATATTACACCCAGGGTTGTCATATTTCACTGACAATATACTGGTCAATCAACTTGCGGACTCCACATAAAAACAGCACAAACGTTATTTCTTCGGTCACATATTGGTCGATCATAAAAATGCATTATGGAATAACAAAACAAATATAGATGTTTATCACTTCAATGGCAACTATATAGTATCTAGCAAAAAATATGTAATTTTAGTATCTAGCAAAAAAAAATGACATTTTATTCTGCTTGCAATAATTTTTCACCTGTAAAATAAACTTCTTGTGCGCCCCTCTGATTGGCTGGCATGGATGCCGCGCACCCATCGCACCCATTTAAGCTCCGCCTCTGCATTTGATCCTCTGTAAAGCCACCAAACCTGTCTGGGGAGTTTATTCTGCACTGGCTAACTAATGCAGTAAATGTGAAAGAGGAGTTAAGATGTAGTGTCAGTTTGATAACACCCTCTTGATGTATAAATCTGAAGGATTATCTTATAATATCCAATGAATCTCACAGGAAGATTATTGATTTGGAACAGAACCCTGTTTCAAACAGTCAAAATCTAGTCAGTGGCCACAAAGTAATGTGCCGTATCAACACAATACTAGGGATTAAGAATGTCCTGTAGCCTTGCCTGACACAAAGTTTCATTGTGGTCAGGAAAACTGTGAAAATGTGCAGGTTCTCTGTATCTGACAGGGACATTTGTGCACCAGGGTACAATGCACCTTATTTTTGCCAGATAGTTGGCTTTCACCTTTTGTCTGTTATTAGCTGGTAGTATGAAGTGGCTGGCTCAGGCTCGACTATATGTAATAGAAGTGTTTGTTTACATGATCAAATGTCAGAAATGCCGCTTGATTTGATGCCATACCTATAAATTGAAAAGATGACAAATACCTTATATTCCCACAGAAAGATCCTTCTCTAAAGGCCAAATGGTAAATGTTTCAGGCTCATTTGCTCTGTGTGCAATAGCCTAGGTGCAAGGTTGTTTAACATCTAATGTCAACACAATTTTCTGTTCCAAAAAGTACAAGAATGGACACATTTTTTTTACCTTTTACTCTTTTAAAACCATGCATCGTATAGGAGTGCAGGTCAACTTGAGATTACAGAGTATGTTTTTCCAACACAAACCTGCTTTTGTCCAAGAATTTGCCATAACACAGCGCAATGACAACTTACGGGTAATGGAAATGGACAGTGACACTACCCCGTGTACAGATGCCATAATGGAAACTATAACTTATTAATTCTCTAGCATTCTCTATGGTGAACGCCCACTCCGTGGTTTGTTTGAGTTGCATGGCGGCCACTAAGGTCCTACAGATAGTTATTTCTAGGGTGAGCGGTGCTGTGAAGAAAATGTTTTCTGTAGGTAGCAATTATTTATTTGCTAAATTAAAATCATTGCAATTATTTTAAATTGAAAATAAGAATGTTGGTGTTTTTTTCTCTCTGAAATTGTATTTATTATAAGCGTGCAATTAAAAAAAGGAGAATTAGATGAAAGCTGTCTTGAATGACAAGCCCTATGTGTATCACATTAAAGCAAGTATCTACTATTATATTGAAAAGACAGCTGAGTTGCTGCTCTTACAAAACAAAATACACATCAGATATGAACAGCAGACAGGAAGAGACAAAATCAAGTTGGACCATGCCAATAACTTGTGGGTAAACAACAGCCACAACTCCAATACAAAGTAGTTTTTCCTCAAATATGTTGGAATGTCCCATGTGTCTACTTACAGTGCCCTTCAGATTTATTGGCCCCGTAGATAACTATGAACAAAAATGTGAAATATCTCATTGTTGTTTATAAGCTTGTGTAAAGGTCGGTCACAGTCTGTGCCACGCCAGTTGTTGCATTTCTATGTTCTGTATAGTTATGTTCTAGTTTGCCTGTTTTTATGTTTGTTTTAGTATTGTCAGTTTCATTGCTTTCACCTGTGTCTTGTATGCCCTCTCATTATGTCCCTATTTAAGTTCCTCCCGACCTTGTGTGTCTGGTTGGTGGTTATTGTAAGTATATGGCTGTGTTTTCCTTGAGTCTTTGCTATTATAAACTATGTTTGCTATAGAAACCTCTGTGCCTGTATCCTGCCTCCAAGCTGCGCCCAGACAGCTTGACCTAACAGTCAGTTTCATATGATTCTAACCTTTGATTTAATGAAAATTGTTGATAAATAAATATAAAAAAAATGTCATCAAGAATTATTTTACTCATAAACATGTGCCACAGTTATTGGCGCCCTTGCAAATAGAACTTTGTGCTCCCTCCCTTTGCCAAGATAACAGCTCGGAGTTTTCTATGTTTGATGTAGGAAAACACGAGAACACAGTATTTGAGACCATTCTTCCATACAGAAGCTCTCCAGGTCTTTCAGAGTCCTTGGTCCTTGCTTGTGGACTCGTGTTTGGCTCACTCCACAGGTTGTCAATGGGATTTAGTACAGGGGACTGTGATGACCATGGTAAAAGCTTGATTCTATGGTCAGTGAACCATTTTTGTGTGGATTTTGAGGTAGGCTTCAGTTCTTTGTCCTGCAGTACTTGATGGAGTCCATCTTGCCATGTATCCTAACAAGGTTCCCAGGGCCTTTGAAAGTAAAACAGTCCCACAGGATTACAGATCCACCTTCAACTTTACAGTGAGCATTTTCTCCTTGACTATGGCTCTTTTTACCCAACTGTTTGTTGCCAAAAAGCTATATATTTGCCAGGTTCCAATCAAAGTTCCAATGACATTTAGCAAACTCCAGATGCTTACATTTGTGGTTTGGTGACAGAAGAGGCTTTCTTCTGGCAACCCTTCCAAATAAGTTGTTGGCAAAGAGGTATCTGATTGCAGGTTTGGAGGCTTTGTGTCCCCAAGATGTAACCAACTTCTGCTACTCTCCTATTATGATCCTTGGAGATTTATCTGCCATCCGATGGGTATTTTCAGGCATGTAGCCATCTGGTCATCGCCATTGCCTGATTTTGTGAAGGTCAACAACCTCGACTCATTTCTTGCAGCACAATTATCACAATAATAACACAGTCTGAAAAGATTGGCCCACATGAGATTTTAGTATTTTATGATAGATAAGGCCCTGCTCATGGACATGGCTGGCAGACCCAAACTCATTCAAGGAGGTGTCAGGAGATGGTACAGTACAGTCATGCTACACAATAAAATAAAAGCTGCATAGAGGAAATCTTTTTCAGAAAACAACAGATCTCAGCTAAAACTACACAAAGTTAGCCAAGTTGAAGGGGATTGCCTAATTTTTTGGCTCCCAAAGAAGAAGCTGGAGTGAAGGAAACATTGGAGTTGGCACCTTGTCAGAGTGTAGAACAATGTCCTCTCCATCAAAAAAGGAACATGTACAAAAAGATGTCTGGGAATGTGGTTACTAAGCCCAGTGAAACTCTAAATAAAACACAAACCGATGTGAGATGCAGCACCCAGGTGAGATGCAGCACTTTGGGGAGAGAAAAATTCCTTAAATGAGTCAACCAGACTAATCAACTGACAGTGGAACTTGACGTCATTAAATCTAGACTGAAATAACCTTTATTACCTGTGTACTTTACATCTAATTGTGGCCTCATCCTTGAGCATGTTGTACTCCTTTTTAAAGGAAGGAGAAGGTTTCAGGGCTCCTCAGAGAAACCTGACTAGCAACCAACTTTCTACCGGTAACATGTAAAACCAATCAAGTAAAACTCAGCTATACTTTGTAAAAAATAAATAAATAAAATAAAAAAAGGTATCCGGTGTTATAATTTCCACGACATACACAAAAATTGGACGCATTACGTAGCCGTGGGAAGATATTTTGATCAGGGGGTGCTGATAATGGTGGAGTGCATGGCAGAATTGAACAGATATTTAACGTCTGGACATGAGGTGAGGTGCATCTTGCTGACGGACCTGCAGACAACACACACGCATGGATGGCAGACAACAGGGCCCCAGCACCCCTACTTCCGGCGGCGAGGGCAGTTGCCAGGAATTCCTAGGGCCCCTGACTTACAGACCACATTGACATTATTACAATCAGTGCGCCCTGTCAATTATACCCACCTTCCTGTGTTAGCTAAGGCCCTGCCGGTGGCTATGGGACAGCAGAGGAAATAGAAGGGATCATTCCTTAGATCTAAAACCATACCTAGAACGCTTGAGGTGAGCTCGAAAAACAAAGATATTTTAGTATGAAGATCTTTGTCATCATTCCGATGTTCTTATTGCATTCAACCAGAAAAAAGATAAGCCAGTGATCAACCACTGAGAATTCTTTGGATGTCTCTCCCTGAGGGCAGATTGGAGATTCCCCACCTGGAAACACAATTAACGTTCTGTCGGAAAACAGGTTGTGTGATCTCCGCTCTGGTATTCATTTAATGCTTTAAACGTAATTTGCTCCAATGGACTTGAGTTAGTCAAAATATTTATTATTGCAAAAAATGTCTCATGTCATTGCTCACATAAATTGGTTCCAAAAACTTCCAAGTCAAGATCATTTGAAGCCCCCTGTACAGTGTGGAAGATGGAAAATGTTCGCAATTTATCAAGTAAAAACTCCTTCAGTCATTAGCATAACAGTTAATTATTTCAGGTTTAATCATATATATGGGAACAAGCATCATGACAAAAAGAGTACAAGTACAGAGACCAACACAGAGTTGTGTCATGACAGTTGTTCTGATTATGGCATTTCAGGTTCAAGCTTATATTCTCTTCCAGCAGTATAGGTGACGACATCAGCACGCAAAAGTGTACGTACAAAGAATTGTTGTTGCCTTGATGTAGACTAGAGAATGCTAGGTTGCATACAGACATAGATCCAGGAGTCATAGGTAATCATAGAATGTCGGTTGCCCAGACAACTTGGTGAAAGCTCACACACGACAGCAGGGGCATGTTACTATTGGTGGTTTTGCTAACTCAACTCTCCCAATAAGGAATAGAATCCTGTTCACCTCTATAATACAAGGAGCAGGAGCCCCACTGCTGAAATTAAGACATACCCCCAAAAGGGAGACTTCTTCTAGTGGTCTCTGCTAGGCCCAAGGCATAGTCTTCCACACATAGATGGAGACTAGGAGCATTACTCTGCTGACATTCCATTCATTACTGCCCCTGAACACAGATAGAGACATCATGAGTTGCTGACAGGGAAAGACAAGTTGTTGAGTATATGTAAGTTTTCAAGCATACAGAATACAAAGGCCTTCTAACAGAAATTTGAAAAAATAAGGATATAATAATAAATTAATTTTCTACAATTCCTCCCTTTTGTCCCAATAGGGACAATAAACAAATTAATTTATTAATTTAGAAGTAATGACACCAATTATATTATAAGAAACCTTACTGGATCTTAAGGACCAGAAGGTTACAATTACTTTACATAAGTTACTTTTGCATACAGTCATTAATGCTTTTTGGGGCCAAGTGTACAGTACTGTGATATTTACCCCCCACGTCCTGTACATAAACTTGTCCTGTGACCAATAAACTTTGCCCAAACAATACACCCTGCCTAGTTCAGTGCAGTATGTATCATGTTTAATGCAGCCTATTGCTTCTGAGTGATAGTAGAGGGTATATACAGGGACAAAGGAGAATGTGTGTGGACAAAGATCTTCAGGATGACAGGCTTTCAGGTGGAATTCACCCTGGTGAGTGTGTGCTTTATAGCTTCAGGTACTCTATATCTGAAATCTCATTTGTTATTATGAAACTTCAAATAACGCTGTATAACACTTTTATGTTATTGATTCTTTACTTAGGATGAAAACACAGTAAGAAAGGAAAATATAAGGAAAATATAAACAAAAACATTTACTTATTTACATTTACTTATTTCTCAAAACAACAATATACTGTGTAGTCAGAAAGAAAATGTTGCCCAAGCCATAACTCAGACATAAAACATTTATTAATTTACAAAAGTTCTGACTGCCAGCTGCCTTCATTTAGTGTCTAATCAGACATTCAAGCCATGGCAATAGTAAAACAATATTAAAGGTCTTTGCGGCATTTCCTCTTTGCCTTACGCTGGAGAGCTTTCTTTGGTGCCTAAGGAGAGGAAACAAGATATTGAATAAGAAGTTAGACCATTTTACCATTATAGTAATGCTTGTGAATTTATAATTTGTAGTTCAGAAAATGTTCTTGACTGACTGTGCTCTTTCATATAGCTATAGCATACCTTTAGAGGCCTTCTGAGGGCGATCTTACAAAGACACAAGGTCCCGAACAGGCATGCGCCAAGTACAAAACTCCAGGAAGCCTTCCACCCACTGCCTTCCACCCATGCCACTGGATCCATTTCTAGACGTTTTTGGACCAATGGTTCCAAGTCCTTTGGTTCCTGGGCCAAAAGTAACTGGGTCTCCAGAGTCAGAGGTTCCTGGGTGGCCTGGGTCAGGTGTTCCTGGGTGACCTGGGTCAGGGGTGCCTGGGTAAACTGGGTCAGGGGTTCCTGGGTGGCCTGGGTCAGGGGTTCATGGGACACCTGGGTCAGGGGTGCCTGGGTCAACTGGGTCAGGGGTGCCTGGGTCAACTGGGTCAGGGGTTCCTGGGTCAACTGGGTCAGGGGTGCCTGGGTGGCCTGGGTCAGGGGTTCATGGGACACCTGGGTCAGGGGTGCCTGGGTCAACTGGGTCAGGGGTTCCTGGGTCAACTGGGTCAGGGGTGCCTGGATCACCTGGGTCAGGGGTGCCTGGGTCAAGTGGGTCAGGGCTTCCAGGGTGACCTGGGTCAGGGGTTCCTGGGTCACCTGGGTCAGGGTTTCCTGGGTCACCAGGGTCAGTGGTTCCTGGGTCACCTTGGTCAGGGGTGCCTGGGTGACTTGTGTCAGTGGTTCCTGGGTCACCTGGGTCAGAGCTTCCTGGGTCACCTGGGTCAGTGGTTCCTGGGCCAGATGTTTCTGGGTCAGTTGTGACTTAGGAAGATTAACTGCTTTCATGATGTCAGCTAGTAGGGATCCTAATCCAGAATATTTTTCTTTGGTAGATTGTTGTTTGTTCGAAGGAAACCATTCTTGAATCATTATCGATTCATTTCCTACGAAAAGCTCCCTGGTTCTCTCGTTGTGGGGCTTTATTCCATTAGTCAGGGCTATCAGTCTTTCTGAAAATCTATCCAGAATAGAGATTATGTTCTCCTGGATATCCAGGTCCCGGAACCAAATGTGGTACCAGTTCCTTGCTGGTGCTTGTGACAGTCTACCAGCTGGGGGATGAATTAGGGCTACCTTGGATCTCACCTGTCGGGTGTTATTCATCCCACACAGCCAATAAGGCCTGGTCTGTGGATGGACCACACCGGGTGTTGGGACAGGTTCCTGCTGGCCCACAATGGGTGTTGGTAGCGATTCTTGCTGGACCAGACTGAATCTTGGGTGTGATTCCTGTACCACACTAGTTGTTGGAAGAGATCCCTGGATCACACTAGGTGTTGGAAGAGAGGGTGGAGTGCTGGCCCATTGTCTGGGTACCATGGGAGGCATCAATGTGTCCAGGAAGTCATGAAGATATGAAATCTCAAACTTGATGGCCATCAACATGGTATGGAAGTGAAATGCAAGATCTTCCTGGACCATACTGGGTGGTGACAGTGGTTTCTGCTGGGCAAAAACTGAGGTGAGCAGAGTTTCCTGGGCACCAATTGGATATTTTTCCTGGGCCTCTCTGGTCTTCAGGTGGTTCAGTGACGTAGCGGTGGTCTTAGCTGTGGTCTCTGCAAACTCAGCCCAGCAAACAGCATGGCCCAGGTCAGTAATGGGCCTACCCTGCAGGGGTGGAGTGCTGGCCCATTGTCTGGGTATCATGGGAGGCATCAAGGTCTCCAGGAAGTCATGAAGATATGGATCCTCCAACTTGATGACCGTCAAGATGGTAAGGAACCAAAATGCCTTAAAAAATCTGTTCATAACTAATGAAGCTGCAAAATCATATAGAGAAAGTAAATAATAAGCTCGGAAGATAGTTCAGTTCTGAGACATTTTGCTGCCAGGCTTCTTTATTGTCATGTGTAATGGAATGTTTGTTTATGACATCACAAATGGCCCATCAACCTGTGATCTTGAATGGTGAGAATTAGAATTCTAAGTCCAAATGGTATGTTAAGGAGATGAAATAAATGAATGAATGCAAACAATTTTAGCTTGTACATTTCATTTGCATACCATTTTGTCTTCAAGACATTGTCACAGAATTTGAAGCCTTGTTAACTCCCCCAAAGAGCACAGTCTGCAAGAAATAAATCATTGATAGTCTCATCAAGAAAATCAATTAAACGTCGTGCTGTGCTCGCAAAGCACTTACATTTGTATAACACTTTATTAGAATAGTGTATGCAACTTTAATGCAGATGACATATGCTCGCATGTGTCCATTTAAACAAAAGAACTTTACACCAATCTACAGTAAGTAGCTCTGGGTCTGTATTCATAAAGCACCTGAGGTCAAATCAGATTCCCCATATTTGTGTAAACCTATTGGTAAGTCCAATAGTAATAATAGAAGGAGCTTATATAGCAATTGTCATATAATCTCAGAGAGCTTCAAAAGCAAAAAATAAGCAACTGGTAAATACCGTTTCTGTAAATTATATGACTGGCTACAAAAAATATTGTCGTCAGTTGTCAAGTGAGGACAACAGTCAGTATTGTTGACTGTTGTCCTCACTATAAGCCCCACTTCCTCAGCATTCCTATAATGCTCTATCTTATATTCCTCTCATGCTTCAGGTGAAAGCAAGGCCGTTGCCAGGAAACCTGGGCCCCTTGCAACGATATATGCCTGGGCCCCCTGACTTCTAGACAACATGAACATTGTTGGATGCAATGTCTCTTATTATTATAAGATACATTTAGCTTATCAAAGGTAATATAATAAGGTTCAAGGTTAGCTTTCCCACTATTTGGCTGTGTCCTTGTATAGGGAATCTTTTTAGCAGGCCCATGGGGCTTTTCTGATCAAAGATAGTGTACTACTGTAGTTAGGGAACAGGGTGACATTTTGGAGTTATCCTGTGTTTGTAAATCCACCCTTAAATCTGAGAGAAATATGGCTAGTTAGATTCTGTAAATAAGTTCAGCTTTCAAAGCTATGGCCCTAATCCGACTAAGAAGCACTTTGATAGGAATTCCATTTGGCATTTCATATGGAAGCATGTATTCAGGGCTGTCGCCAGGAATCCTGGGCCCCTTGAAAATACAAAGTTAGGTCCGGAAATATTTGGACATCGATACAATTTTCACAATTTTGGCTCTGTATGTCACTACAATGGATTTGAAATGAAACAACCGAGAAGCAATTAAAGTGCAGACATTCAGCTTTAATTCAAGGGGTTGGACAAAAATATCATATGAAACTTTTAGGTATTGCAACCATTTTCATTCACAGTCCCCTTATATCAGGGGCTCAAATGTAATTGGACAAAATAACACAAACATAAATAAAATGTTCATTTTTAATACTTTGTCAAGAATCCTTTGCAGGCAATGACTGCTTGAGGTCTGGAACGCATGGACATCACCAAATGCTGGGTTTCCTCCTTTGTGTTGCTTTGCCAGGCCTTTACTGCAGCTATTGTGAGGGATTTTTATAAGAATGCATTATACTCTCACACTTCATGAATATATCAATATGTAAATCACATACACAGATAATCAGTATGGTAAACAGTAAAATCATTAATGTATAATGTATACATCTTGTATTGAAATAATCATGAATGTATCAGCAGCAAACCATCATGTGCCTTAAAGTTAATGTCCCTAACAGATCTATTGCTTTGGTGTGAAAGTGTCCTGCATTTGAACCACCAGTGTTTGATGAGGTCGTCCTGAACTTGAACCACCAGTGTTTGATGAGGTCGTCCTGAACTTGAACCACCAGTGTTTGATGAGGTCGTCCGGAACTTGAACCACCAGTGTTTGATGATTTATTGGTTTGAACAAAGGACCCAAAAAAGCTGTGGGACAAGAGGTAAAGCACGCCCAAGGGATTAACATAAAGGGATGGTCAGACCACGTCATGTAAGATGCTACTGTGTAAAAGTCATGGTCCAGGCCTTAGAACGGAGGATGTATCTGCAGAAGGACCTGGCTTTGGTGATTGTCATTGTTCTATGATTCTCATTAAAGTCTTTTGGATTCAGAAGTTCCTGAGCTGTTGCACTTTTGTTTTTGAAAGAGTGGACCTGTTTTTCCACGACATAAATTGGTGAGCCGGCCAGGAGTTGGACAGAGACATTTGTTCTTAGCTGACTGCCCAGGAGGAGTTGGACCGAGGTACACAAACGGTGCCGGCACAACAGCATTTTTGCTTTTAGTTCATGTGTTTGTGTAATTCAGACCAGCTAATTCTGTGGTGGGACTCCAAGTAAGGTCTCTCCAAACTTAACGAACTATGTTTTAGTGCATATGGAATTTTTGAATCCAATACAACACATGCATGTTAACATGATGTAGATAATTCACCGGGCAAGGTAGCGGTTCTTCATATTTGAGAAACGGCTGGACCGGCAGGTGAGCAAGATATATGAGAAGAGAGTGTCTGGCTGGGTACCCAAAAGTGCATGTGAAAGAGTTCCTAGAGAGCTATGTACACTGTGTGCACAATTATTAGGCAAATCGTATTCCTCAAGATTTATTTTATTGTTGAACAAACACAATGCTCTCAGTCAATCCAAAATATCATTGAACCTCAAACCTGAATGTTTAACAAAGGAAAAATGAGTTTCTTAGGGGAATACATAAGTGTGCACAATTATTAGGCAACAATTAGTGTGCAGAATTATTAGGCAACTAAATTACAAAAATAATTTCTCCAACTCACTTGTTTATTCTAAATTTTTAGAGTAAGTGCAACAAATAAGTAACACAAAATGAAAATTAAATAACATTTCTGGCCTTTCAAAAATATTCAGTGACCGATATAACCACCCTTCTTTTCAATAACTGCCATAAGCCTTCCATCCATGCAGTCTGTCAGTTTCTTCATCTGTTCATGATCAACTTTCACTGAAGCAGCAACCACAGCCTCCCAAATGCTGTTCAAAGAGGTGTATTGTCTTCCCTGACTGTAAATCTCACATTTGAGAAGGGTCCACAAGTTCTCAATAGGACTTAGTCAGGTAAGGAAGGGGGCCACGTCATTATTCAGACATCTTTGAGGCCCTTGCTTGCTAGCCAAGCAGTGGAGTACTTGGATGCATGTGATGGAGCATTGTCCTGCATAAAGAACATGGGCTTCTTGAATGCTGAGGAATTCTTCCTGTACCACTGCTTGAAGAAAGTATCTTCCAGAAACTGGCAGTAGATAAGGGAGTTGAGTTTCAGTCCATCTTCAACCCGAAAAGGTCCAACTACCTCATCCTTAATGATAGCAGCCCATACCAGTACCCCTCCTCCACCTTGCTGGTGCCTGACTCGAAGTGGTGCCCTGTGTCCATTAGTGATGGCCACAGGCCCATCCATCTGATCCATCAAGAGTAACTCTCATTTCATCTGTCTATATAACCTTTGAAAAATCTGACATCAGGAATTTCTTTGCCCAATTTATATGCTTCAATGTGTGAATCTTATTCAGTGGTGGTCGTGTTTCAGCCAGTCTTGACCTTGGCCATGTCTCTGAGCACTTGACACCTTGTACTTCTGGACACTCCAGGTAGGTTGCAGTTCAGGAGGATAATGGCACTGGAGGATAATGGGTTCCTGGTAGCTTCACGTTTAATTCTTCTCAAGTCTTTTGCAGTTAATTTGAGTCTTTTCTTCTCCATGCATTTTTTGCACCCCAGCTGACTATTCGCAACAAAACGTTTGATTGTCCGGTGGTCACGCCTCAATAGTTTAGCTATTTCAAGAGTGTTGCATCCGTCTGAAAGGCATTTTACAATTTATGACTTTTCAGTGTCAGTTGAATCTCTTTTTTGGCCCATTTTACCTGAGGTCATGAAGCTGCCTAATAATTATGCACACCTTGATGTAAGGCAGACCTGGGCAAGATAAGGCCCCCGGGCCGGATCCGGCCCGTTGAGTCATTCTATCCAGCCCGCGATACATCCAAAACTTTTAAAATAATACAAAATAAAAAATACCTGACGAGGTCCGCAGATTACGTTACTTTATTTACTGTGGCATATTTATTTATTTTCAAATTAAAAGTCCCGTGGCACTCCCAGTAATAAGTACAGCAGTATCATACTGTCTGTTTAAAATACCTTTAAGTTGAAACAAGGTGTGAGGGAGAAAACTAGTTGGCCGCCGATGTATGTATGGCTCCTTCTCAGATGATATATCACCTGAGAAGGAGCCATACATACATCACCTGAGAAGGAGCCATACATATATCATCTGAGAAGGAGCCATACATATAACATCTCTAAGGAGCCATACATATATCATGTGAGAAGGAGCCATACATATAACATCTCTAAGGAGCCATACATATATCATGTGAGAAGGAGCCATACATATATCATCTGAGAAGGAGCCATACATATATCATCTGAGAAGGAGCCATACATATATCATCTGAGAAGGAGCCATACATATATCATCTGAGAAGGAGCCATACATATATCATCTGAGAAGGAGCCATACATACATCATCTGAGAAGGAGCCATACATACATCACCTAAGAAGGAGCCATACATACAGTGGGGCAAAAAAGTATTTAGTCAGCCACCAATTGTGCAAGTTCTCCCACTTAAAAAGATGAGAGAGGCCTGTAATTTTCATCATAGGTACACTTCAACTATGAGAGACAAAATGAGAAAAAAAAATCCAGAGAATCACATTGTAGGATTTTTAATGAATTTATTGGTAAAATAAGTATTTGGTCACCTACAAACAAGCAAGATTTCTGGCTCTCACAGACCTGTAACTTCTTCTTTAAGAGGCTCCTCTGTCCTCCACTCGGTACCTGTATTAATGGCACCTGTTTGAACTTGTTATCAGTATAAAAGACACCTGTCCACAACCTCAAACAGTCACACTCCAAACTACTCTATGGCCAAGACCAAAGAGCTGTTAAAGGACACCAGAAACAAAATTGTAGACCTGCACCAGGCTGGGAAGACTGAATCTGCAATAGGTAAGCAGCTTGGTGTGAAGAAATCAACTGTGGGAGCAATTATAAGAAAATGGAAGACATACAAGACCACTGATAATCTCCCTCGATCCGGGGCTCCACGCAAGATCTCACCCCGTGGGGTCAAAATGATCACAAAAACGGTGAGCAAAAATCCCAGAACCACACGGGGGGACCTAGTGAATGACCTGCAGAGAGCTGGGACCAAAGTAACAAAGGCTAACATCAGTAACACACTACGCCGCCAGGGACTCAAATCCTGCAGTGCCAGACGTGTCCCCCTGCTTAAGCCAGTACATCTCCAGGCCTGTCTGAGGTTTGCTAGAGAGCATTTGGATGATCCAGAAGAAGATTGGGAGAATGTCATATGGTCAGATGAAACCAAAATAGAACTTTTTGGTAAAAACTCAACTCGTCGTGTTTGGAGGAGAAAGAATGCTGAGTTGCATCCAAAGAACACCATACCTACTGTGAAGCATGGGGGTGGAAACATCATGCTTTGGGGATGTTTTTCTGCAAAGGGACCAGGACGACTGATCCGTGTAAAGGAAAGAATGAATGGGGCCATGTATCGTGAGATTTTGAGTGA
>JACXGI010011960.1:0-23809 GCA_016801175.1 Esox masquinongy | reverse complement strand
CCAGGCCACTTCACGACACAGTTTGTGATGATGAGGTCAGCATCGCCCACAAGTTGGATGTTGATGCTGCGCCTCCCCTTTCGGTTGATGTACTCCCAATCCCTCTCATGAGGTGCTTGGATATGCACATGAGTGCAGTCAATAACCCCAATAGTATTGGGCATGTTCCCCAAAAGAAAAAACTTGTGCTTTGTCTGGGCAATCTGGACATCCTTTGTAAGTGAAACAAACTGATTGACCAGGCTGGCCAATGCAATTGACACAGCTTTCACTACATCACTCACAGTTGATTTGTCCACTCCTATATTGTCACCAACAACTTGGTAGAAAGTCCCAGATGCACAGAAGCGCAGACCAATGAGGACCTGTTCTTCCACAGACAGACTCTGACTCCTTCGGGTTCTCCGTTGAAGTTTTGGCCTGACAAGGTCTGCAATGTACTTAATATCAGCATTCCCAAAGCGAAAGCGAGCATACAGTTCTTCAGTGGTGTATTGCTCCAGTGGTTGTGCACGCTCAACATACACCCTTTGACGGTATCCTCTTCCTCCAAAACGGTGGTAGCGATGGACAATACCTGCCATGTCAGTGCCTCTCTCTAAGTCCACTGAGAAAGGCTGAATATAAGATGGCTGTCAAATACCCACAAACTAATTGGCTGACGTGCTGTGGCTTGTGTTCAATTAAATCAATCATGCCCAAGGCCTACAAATACTATGTTCACTACAACAGATGAAGTGGAACCATGGACTCAAAAGGACCTAATTTCACTGTTGCAGAAGCCCATGCACTGCTGGAGGGTGTTAAGTGCCATTATGCCTCAATAGTAGGAAGCTCTGTTGCGGGTGGAATGGTGACTTACAAAAGGAAGAAAGACATTTGGGTTGAAATCACCCAGAATGTGAATGCAATGGGGTCTGGCCAGAAGAGGACCTTGGAGCAAGTGATATTTAGATGGAAGAATCTGAGGGCCAGAGCAACAAAGGACCTTGCTGAAGCAAAAAACACCCAAACAGGCAACAAACCCTTTAAGAAAGGTGAATACACTGATGTGGTTCTGGACATTATTGGAGGTGAGAACTCTAAAGCCCTGCACGGGATTCAAGGTGTTGTAGGGGATGGTGAGCCTACGATTGTAGAGGAAAGTGAGCCAGTTCCTCCTAATGCAGAAGAAACATTCATTCTGGATCTCAGCCCTATTATTGAAGAACAACCTGTATCCTCACTGGTAGAGTCATCAGTCACAGGAGCTCAGAAAAGAGGCTTAAAGCGTCCTTTGCCAAATAATAATGATGATGCCTATGAATCACTTCTTAAACGAGAAACTGAAAGACCAGAAGCACAGATACTCCTGGCAGAGGAACAAATCAAGCTGACCAAACTGCAGCAAACCAAAGCGAAACTTCAGATCCGCTTCCTAAAAGCAGGGCTTGGAAATGCTGGTCTCTCCTTCTCAGATGAAGAAGAACCCTGAACATTCTTTATTTTGTTAACCATTGGAAATTTGGCCTTTTTAAAAAAAAATTTTTTTTAAGACGTTTTCAAAATATCCACAATGTATTTGTTAATGTATATTTGTTTTTATTTGTTGTGGCTCAGATGAGGGGTAATAAAAGAAATTATGAATGGAAGTGGATGTTTATGTTATTTTTGTGTTTTGTCTCAAAATAAGAAACACTTACAGTGACCCCATGTTGGCTCTTCTACCTGTTCTTTACATAGCTGGTAGCCCACATTGTGATATGTTGTCCAATTTAGAGCACTGGTAATCCGGATTTGGATCTTGAAAACTGTGTATCTGGATCAGGGTGATCCAGTCCAATGTTGCTTTGAAAAACCGGCATAAAAGTAAGACGGATTACCTGATCGTGAATAGCAAAAATGGGATTTCCAAATCTGTATCATTTTGATCCAGATTAAATTTTTTGAACAACTGGCCCCTCATGCTAACTCCAGTGACTGCAGCAAAAATATCTTAAATTCAACCATAAGTTGCATTGACTTGCCTGACGGTATAGAGGTGTCTCATACATGCCTTCCTATTGGGTGATTATTGATTATCTACCAAATGCTTGGTAGATAATTTACATGATTATGAAGAGCTAATGCTAATTCTATCTTTTTTCTTTGCTCTCTATCTCTCTTTGACATATACACACAAGCATGAAAGTGAGCACGTTACGCATGTCAGTCCCTTTCCAGACTTTTCCAGGGCCTACGACATTGTTGCCTTGGTTATAACGGCTTAGCATTGCTTATTATGTCATTTTAACAGCAGAATTGCATCAGAAGTTGGTTAAAGTGAATGTGTGTCTATATAAGCTGGGTGGTATAATGAAGTAGTAGCGTCCTATGCTCTCTCTTTGTTATGGCTGCTTCCCCATGCTCACCATGTCACAGGAGGACCCCGTTCCATTGTTGCTTGCAACTATATTTTCCTTTATGTCCCTGAGCCTCAAGCATCCTAACCTTGATTGATCCCAAAAAATATAGGCAATAGAATCAACTGTAATAAAAGCTGATGAATGCCGAGGTAAATGAATGACACAATGGTAAAACCACTGCCTCCCAGTTAGCTGCGTGATTTTGAGACAATACCAGGGTATGAGTTCTTCTCAGGAGTCATCCCAAGTGTCCTGTGGAGGGCGGTGTCTGGGAGATCAGTGGAAATTTGGTTGCCTTGCCCAACATGCTCTAGCCTACTCCTTGGGGTGGTTTGGATGCTTATCAGCTAAAGGTACAAGACCGGAGAGTCCGTTGCTTCCTGCACGTAAGGAATCCAGTATAGACTTCCTGGTTGAGTGAGCTGGGTGATTAGAACCATAATGGCGTCAGAAGTACAAATTATATATCTTCGTGTTGGACTTGTAATGTTCGCATTGCCATGTTTTGACTTGACAGCCCTCCATCATCTTTGGAAGCACAGTGATAATGTCCTCTGTCCACCTTGACAGGTCACTTCATAGTTATAATCCCATTATGCAGTGCATAATCTGTATTTAGAAGTAAATTAAAGTCAGCTTTGACATGAGACCACTCCCAGTCAGCATGTGATGTTTATTGATGTAGATTTTTCGGCGATATCAGGTCAGTCCGCCATGGCTATTATTTCGCCCTAAAATATTCTTCCCAGAAACTTTCCCAGAAATATTTAGTCCATTCGTTTTGGTCCATATTTGGATGGTCTGCCTGACCAAACTGATATAGATGGTAACAATCATACAATATATACATGTAGTAAAGCAGTTGGATTCATGAAAATATCCACGTAAAATAAAATAACATTCATTTAGAATAATATTTTTCACCAGCAAATTAGCTTGATAGATGTTTTGATATGGGCAGAATAGTTGTCCGATTATTATATCTGTAATGTTATTGCACAATTTAACAACTGAATTTATTACGTAATTTATGCGATAACACAGCGTGTGCTGGTGGAGGCAATGTCATTCCTTCGTCAAGGCCGGATCTGGCCACAAAGAGTTTGGGGAGAAACAGATAATAGTAAAAAACTAACTTTTACTAAGGACTTCCTATATATTATGGTCATTTATGATAACATTTATTAACAAACAATATGGAGTCAGATTATATATTTATATTTATTTATCACTGAGGTTAGGTTTCCATGCACTCATTTTCCTAGCTGTCCCTCGGAAACCTTCTAAGTGGTAAACTTTCAATCTCTCTCTCACACCCCTCACTACAGAGGCGAAGTGGAAAATTACCCTGTGGTCTAACAAATCAAAATTTTAAATTATTTTTAGGAATCATGGACACCGCATCCTCTGGACTAAAGAGGACAGGGACCATCCAGCTTGTTATCAGCACACAGTTCAAAAGCCAGCATATGTGATGTTATGGGGTGCATTAGTGCACTAGGCACCATTAATGCTGAATATATACAGGTTTTGGAGCAACATATGCGGCCATCCAGACTATGTCTTTTTCAGGGAAGGCCTCGCTTATTTCAGCAAAACAATGCCAAACCAAATTCTGCACGTATTACAACAGCATGGCTCTGTAGTAAAAGAGTCTGAGTGCTAAACTGGCCTGCCTGCAGTCCAGACCTGTCCCCTACTGAAAACATTTGGCACATTATGAAATGAAAAATAAAACAAAGGAGACCCGAGCTGTTTTGTAGCTGCAAAATTAAGTCAAGCAAGAATGGGAATACATTTCACATTCAGAACTACAGCAATTGGTCTCCTCAGTTCCCAAATGCTTACAAAGTATTACTAACAGAAGAGGCAGTGCAACACAGTGGTAAACATGCCTCGTCCCAACTTTTTTGAAATGTGTTGCTGGCATTAAATTCAAAATGTGCATACATTTTTCCAAAAACAATAACATTTCTCAGTTTCAACATTTGATATGTTGTCTTTGTACTATTTTCAATTAAGTATAGAGAAATTATTTGCACATTATTGCATTCTGTTTTTATTTGCATTTTACGCAGTGTCCAAACTTTTTTGTAAACAGGATTGTATACACTACTCAAAAAGAGTAGTTTGGTGCAAATGAAAGTGACAACAGGTGCACTGGAGAGGCAACAGCAAGACAACCTCAAAAAAGGGAATGGTTTTGCAGATGGTGGCCACAGACAAGTGTTCTCTCCTCATCCTTCCTGACTGATTCTTCTCTAGTTTTGCATTTGGCGAGTGTCTTTGTCACTACTGGTACCTGCAGGCGGTAACTGCAGCCCATTTAGATTGCAGTTAGTTCAGCTCCTCCATGATGGCACATCCATACGTGCCATTGCAAGAATGTTTGCTGTGTCTCCCAGTACAGTCTCTGTGGGATCAATCGGCTCTGCGTGGAGAACAGACCCCGCCGCATAACTCGTGGGGGCTCACGAAAGAGCCCCTGCCGACGTGGGAGTGGTTCAGAGAGCCAGAGGTGGAAAAGGAAGTAGTCCCATTCGATAACTCCTTGGGGCTCAGAGGCGAGTCCCCGCACGACCGGTACTGGGAAAGAGAGTGAGGGCGAGTGATGTCGGGTCTCGGAACTGGCTGAACTGGACCAAACCCTGCACCAGCTCCGCGCATGTGGGCCCTACTGCCAACGGTTGGGTTAGGGTATCCGGTGGCGGAGCATAGGTCGGTACCTGCCCCGCACACCGGTGCGCCACCAGCAACGGTCAGTGTGGAGTGTCCAGGTGCGGGGTTTGGTCCAGTTCAGCCAGTTCCAGTTCCGCACACCGGGGCTCCACTGACGACTGTAGGAGTGGAGTACCTGGTGGCGGGGTCTGGTCAGGTTGGGCTGGGCTGGGCTGGGCTGGTACAGGGGCCAGGTATGACATCATTGGGGGCGAGGCTCTACCTTGGGACCTTGTGCCCAGCTCTCCAGCCTTCACTGCCAGGGCTGGCTCCTCACGGCCTGGTTCCGACGATCCTCTCTGGCACGACCCTAGTACCGGTCTCATGCGGCCGGGGTCCCACACCTACCCCTTGCAGAGGGGTGGGATGACAAGCCGCTACCACCACCGCCTCCAGAGTGGCTCGACTGGGGGTCCCTGCTTCCACTCCCGGAGGGGTGGGACAATGAGCCGCTGCCATCGGCGCCTCCGGAGTGGCGGGCTGGTGGGTCCATCCAGTCGCCACCGCCTCTCTCTGCTCCGGCACCCCGTCCTGCTTCGAGGGCGTCCCCCTGCTCCCTCGGCGCCTCAAGCTCCCTCGGCGCCTCCGGCTCCCCTGGCGTCTCCAGCTCCCCCTGCGCTTCCTGCTCCCCGGACTCCTCCTGCTCCGGCGCCCAGTGCTGGTTTGGGGGCGGAGTTTTCTCTCGATCCGGTGCCCTTACAGATTCGGGGGCGGAGCGGCCTCCTGGTCCAGCGCCTCATGTGGATTCAGGGACAGAGCATCCCCTCGCTCCGGCAAGTACGGAGGCGGAGCGTCCTCCTGCTCCGGTGTCCCATCCTGATTCGGAGGCGGAGCTTCCTCCCTCCATCCCTTTGCCTCGTCCTGCTCTGGGGGCGGAACTGCCACCTGCTATCCCAGCGCCACCTGCTTTGAGGATATTTTGGAAGGGCGTCCACTTCCAGGCGATGTGGCTATCTTTTTAAATGTAAATTATCTCCATTTGTAAATTATTTGCCTCAAAGTGGTCTGATTGATCTCAGATCTATTTGAGACGGTTGTATATCCTTCCCCCGACTGATGTGCTCACTGATCTCTTCCTGATGTCCTCTGAGATCTCCTTTCCTCTCACCATGGTGTAGGGGTAATACACCTGTAGGGTTAATACCAAATTGACAAGGTTCCCACACAAACATTTTCCTAAAGATACCTCCTTTCATTGGTTCATTTGATACCCATTATTTTCCCACTGGATTCTACTTAACTAACCGCACCAAATCATTTTCAATTTCGTTTATATACTACAACATACAATTTTCTCTAAAACCAACATATGGAATTGGTAACTATAAACTTGTTGTGTCTGGTTCTGATTAAATAAAGATTTCATGGTGAATACAAAAAAATTATAATTGCACTATATTATTGTTGGTTACCAGTTTGGTCTTACATTTAAAAAAATGAAAGAAATCCCACCTGTTTTTCTCTCTGATAAATATGAGGTGACACATGCCAAACGTCCTTTTTCATCAAAGGTCATAGAACACACTAGAAATGAGACACATGGTTGTTCACCTTCATGAATTAGGAATGGCTATAAAACAATCTGAAAATACCAATATCCATAATTTGGAAAATAATTAAGACATTTAAATCTACTGAACCTGTGATTAACCTGCTTGGAAAGGGACCTAAGTGTTACAAAGTTTAAATGAAATGTAGCATACTCCTGATGCTTACATTTGCGGTTTGGTGACAAGACAGGCTTTTTCTGACAACCCTTCCAAATAACTTGTTGGCGTTTTAGTGGTGTCTAATCATAGCTTTGGAGACTTGTCCCCAAGATGTAGTCAACTGCTGCAATTCTCCAACCATAATCACAGGAGTTTTTTTGTCACTTAAACCATCCTTCTCGTTGCGTGTAGGGGTAAAATACACATCCGTCCTCTTCCAGGCAAATTCATAACACCTACAGTTGTTTTACATTTCTTAATTATTGACCTAATAGTGGAAATGGGTATTGTCAGGCAGGTAACCATCAGTTTATATCCAATACCTGATTTGTGAAGGTCAACAACATTTTGTCTCATTACATTTGTGTTTTCGTCTTTCACATGTTGATTCCTGACCAAGGGAGTTTAGCCTGTGTCTTTCATATTTATACCCCAGTGAAACCGGATGTTTTGGATAAGCATGTTCCCAAAGACACATATAAATTTATTAAATCTAAATCGCAAACAATTTCCACTTAATTAAGGGTTAGATACATGTGATATTTAGTGTAACAGTGTAACATCAAGCTGATGTACACTAGTATTTTACTATGAAGGTAAAACAGCGACATAAGTTTTGTAGGTGTAAAACAGATGTGCAAACTTGTAAAAAATCATGCAATTCATCAATTACACTTGAATGTAAAACAAAATTGAATGTAAAATACGCACACAATTTTTTCAAAAAAAAAAAATAGCAAAAATTTCACTAGACCTTTGACAAAACGATTTGTACTAGTAAATCACAATCTGCAGTGATACGTTTTAGAGCGTTTTGCAAGTGGAGATACCCATAAGGACTCAGTTTGGCACGGCATTGCTTTTTCTGACCAATGAACTGAGTGCATGCTGAGCACAGTACATTTTCACATTTTAAGCAATCTGAGTAGATTCTGGAACATGCAGCGCCATTGTTTCAACAGGTTAAACTCATAGTGATGCAGAGGAAAAACATTTCTCAGCATGGTTGGCTTCACCTACCTTAGTTTTTGATTGTATAACAAACCTTTAGTCTAGTCAGTTGAACGTGACAATGCATTTAAAAAGTTAACATTTTGTATATGATTTTCCATACTGAAACTGTCCTCTGTTCTCTTTGGAGCAGAATTTCCTATAAAGAAAAAAATTCAAATAAAGTCTGAGTCTTTTGTCAAACAGTGGTTACAGCCTTAGTAGATTAAACAAAAGTGTTGAACAACTGCAAACACAATAAATGATAAACATTATATACATGTTATGATGTGAACCATATCAAACTGGTACCTATAAACCTAAACTAGTCTAATACAAAATATGAAACATGCAAAGTGAATTTCTATAATTATTGTGGTAAAAACATATCCATGTCAATGGCAAAATGGTAACTAGCCATGTAAATTCCTTGCTAGTTTATGGCGGAGCCAGTTAATAAAAAATTAATGGTCTTCTGACATGGCACGCATAGGTCAACTTCACCATGCTCACTCAGTTATGTGTAATGTTGCCCAGGCCCAAACAACAATAATAATCCCACACACACCCCGACAATGCAAAAAGCAAGAGGAGAAGGAAAGAAATACAAGCCAACAGTATTCAGAACAATCATAATGAAAACAATACACAAAAATGCCTCACGATGGAGTCCGAGGATCACACAATCACTGTTGATTCCCATACCATAGGCTACAGGGAAGACCAAGAAGTGACACAAGAAAAACAACGCTACTCAAAAAAAAAAGCCAGAGAGCGGAAGGTAACACTCACCAGAAGACACGTAGCATCAATAATAATCCACACAACTTCCATGATATCCCAACAGAGATTGTGAAAAAACTAACGTACTGTTGCAGTAACCTACCCAACACACAATCACAGTTCTCAAATTGTGAAAAAACTAAAGTACTGTTGCAGTAACCTACCCAACACACGCTCACAGTTCTCCGATTGTGAAAAAACTAAAGTACTGTTGCAGTAACCTACCCAACACACGCTCACAGTTCTCCGGTCACGGTGAACAAAATGAGAACAGAATGAGCCAAAGACGTTGCAGCGACGTCCATCAGGTAAAAACGGACGAAAGGGGAGGGCATCGACCACCACGCCGCTTCAAAAATGTCACCAACTCTGACACCTCCAAAGAGAGCAGAGGACATTGCTACTCCCGCTGTAGAATGAGCTCTAGTTTCCACGGGGGCTTGTGATCCGAAAATCTTGTAGGCTAAAGTGATATACTCGCAAAGTCAGTGAGACAGCCGCTGTTTAGAGAGTGGTCAGCCCACGAGATCTGTAGGAACTCGTGATGATCTTTGGCACGAACGTAGGGTCTGGCCGCAACATCATCCTGCTTAAATCACCATTAATGAATAAGCAATCAGGATGAGTTGAGAGGACACAGAGGTCACTCACGCTTAGCAGAGCAAAGTGCCAAATATATCGCTGTCTTCAAGGACAGGAGCTTTAGGGAGATCTCTGCCAATGGCTAGAATGGTGGCTCACAGAGCGCCGTCAGAACCTTGGAGAGCTCACACTAAGGTGCACCGGCTCTGACCACAGGTCATAGCCATGTCCCAAGTACAAAACCTGGGGGTGGCTGACCACAGTCCTACCTCCCATGCCCTCGTGACGTGCCAAGATCGCTGACGCATACCCTTTCACGGTAGAGGGCGATCAATGCGTGTTAAAAAGGTACAGCAAAAAAGTGAGTATCTTCACCAAGGGGCAGCACACAGGGCCAACAGTCTCCCTGCCGCACCAATGCACGAACACAGACCATCTATTAGTGTACAGCTTAGAAGTCGAGCTGGCCCTAGTGCACTGAATAGTGTGAATTATGTCAGTTGACAGCCCACGGTGAGCTATTCTGTTCCTCTCAGGAACCAAGCCACCAGAGGCCCATTCAATGTCGGCAGGCATTCAATCATGCCTCTCACCTGAGACAGAGCATCCCGGGACCACTGACTTGAACTTTCCCTCAACATCAGTCTCTTCCTTGAACATTCTCCAGGGGTGGTGAGCATGCTTGTGAGCATGAGAAGGGCTGTCTCAAACGCCTGCAACACTTTGGGCAAAGTGAAGCCCTCCTCCTGCAACTTCAAGCTTACACTGTAGATAGAAGATATTACTAAACTGATTTCTCCTGCCATGACTTAAATTGTAGGCCATGTGTACTAATCAGTAAACCAACACTTACCAACTCAAAACCTTCAGGATGTCCAGAACAAGTACTACAAACAGGTGCCTGTAGTCAGTGAGCTGCTTAAGGATGAGCTTCGCCCTCCCAATCATGTCATTACTGGCAGATCAGGAGGTGAACGGGTCAGTTTTCATAGTATTATTATCTTGAGTGTGTCACCTGTATATAAGTAGCAGAGTCTGTGGCACTAAGACAAACAGCTTGCCTTGATTCAATGGTGTTCTCCATCTGAGACACAATCACTGGGTAGACCTTCATCAAGGGCTCTCTCCATGTGGGGGAGCCATCTGGTTCCTCCCAGGTTAGTAGGCTTCCACACCTTCACTTCCAGTATCTCTGCCAGAGCTCTCAGTTCCCTCAAGGCCTTGGGGGATTTGTGATACTGTTTGTACAACCCTTTCAATAGGTTGGACATAGGTGGGGTAAGAACAAGTTATAATGTTTCCCCTCCCATATATACTTAACCTGCTTACTATTTCTGTTTTTTAATTTAGTATTTAGTTTGGCCAGAAAGCAGATTGGATATAGCCCACCTCTTTCATGCTTTCATGGTCATTCATGGCATCCATGGCAGCCAGCTCCAGCCCATGACCCAGGCACTGGATATTGATTAAGTAAGGAATCTCCTCTTGCAGGAGTGTGGAAACTCTGCAACGATGCCCAACCATTACAGCTGCTCCATCTGAACCAAACCCCACAGTTTTATCCATCCAGTTCTGGATGCCAGAATGATGTAAAGCTAAAAAATAAAAACAACAGACAATTTGTATACGAAATAACAAATATGCCATTTAGTAACTTAACAATAGCTTAATTGACAGGTAGTTAAAATCTCACAATTTTTGATGGCCTGAAGGTGACCAACTGCTCTGCAGTGTTGTAGCTCCTCCACTGCCACAATGGTGTTCATTGGCTCCACATCCTGCAGGTGCCTGACATACACCCCCTTTAGGTCCCGATCACTGACATTGGTTGATGTGTCAGCATGGATGCTGATGCAGTTGACATCTTGGATGCTGATGCAGCTGACATCTTGGATAGGCACAGACCCCAGAGGTCCTCATAAATTACCTGGGCAAACCTTAAAAATGAATTGAAGTATTGTATGTAAATACTGTTTTATACCACAGTTTATGCATTGTTGTTTACATAAATATGATGCAACATGCATGTTTACTTTTTAATAAATAGTTATCAAAATATTAATATAAATGTAATTATCATCTTTTCATGAAGATATTTGCATATAATATAAAAAAACTGAGTTAATATATAACTCCCGGAAAAAAATAAGAGTCTACTGCATCTTTTTCTTTCCTTTTCCAGGTTTTGAGTGAGGAACCAAAGGGTTAAAATTAAGAGACCACTGCAAATTGAACGCCTCTGTTCCTCACTCAAAACTTTCCTTTTCAACTTTTTTGGAAAGGAAAGAAAAAGGTGCAGTGGTCTCTTAATTTTTTCCGGAGCTGTATTTATGGTTACATAAATATGGCGCAATACACATTCAATCCAACAGGTGTGGTAGTCGCACTAGATGGTTCACGGGCTTGTGTCACTACTAGTAAGCTCTTAGGCAGGCATAGTTAACATTAGCACTTACCGTCGACAAGCCATCTCTGTATGGTAATTGGTGCCCAGATCCACGCCATTCCTTTCTTGAATATCAATGACATGGACTTAGTCTGTGAATGGTTTCTCCCATTCACAGTAGGCGGTTGCAATAAGTTTTCCAATTTGGCTACTTGCCTCCTCATTCAATGGGCACAGGCAGATGTTCATTGCTGCAGCCACAGGGTTGTCAGCCGCACGTTTGGCCGCAATGCACGCAACATGCTGCAGGGACTGTTAAGACCGTTTCCTGTAGTTGTTCTTTCCCTTGAAAAACAACCCTGCCTTAACAACCCTGCCTTCATCTGGAACGCACGACATGTACGTGCAGTACGTGTCCCTTGCCATCATCGTTTTCATCCCACAGAAACAGTTCTTTCCACAAATGCAAAAATGATCGGGTTCGCTTTGCCTCGTACGATGCCATGTTTGGGTCCCGCTCTAGAATGCACCATTAACTATAATTGATCAAAACAGACAAGCCATTGAATATTATTGGTCAAAAAGACAACACCCACGGAGGGGGAGAAGGAGCGCTACAGACACATTTTAATGTGAAAACAAGTAGAAATTGAAGTGGGAAGAGTGACAATGATGACAAGCAAATGTTTTAATATGATACTGAGAATTTAAATGGGGAAATAGAACGCTGGCCTGTTTTTGTTTACTGGCCCGGCCTTACGTCTTACTGGCCCTGGGCCAGCGTGCCATCGTTAGTGTTGAACCCTGACATCTTGGCCGGCCTTGGAGCATGGGAGCGAAATGGGTCAGCAACAGGTTGATGTGGCAGTCGCTCTGTGGCCACACGCTCCTCAGAGCCTGTCCCGGGCACACGCCTCCCCAACCAGTCAATGAAACCTCTGTGAAAACCTGAAATAAACCCTCAGGTCCTGCCCATACGGACACCCCGTCTCAAAACGTCTGGGTCCCTCCCACAGTTCAGATCCCCCGCCAGGGCATGAGAAACCATCATACAGCGATGCCGGGGATGCCCCGGGTCTACCCGTTGACAGGCGAACCAGCATTGTAGGGCGCGCATGTGCTGCAGCCCTAGAGAGACCACGGCATGAGCAGTCAACATGAGGCCTAGCAGTGACAGGATCGATCGTACTGACCTCAAGCACGGGGGCTAACACAAACAAAGGGCAGAGAGGAGGCTCTCCGTCCATGAGTCTGACAAGTACAATCATTCCCGTGTGCAGATGGAGACCTAAATAGGACACCTGCTGACTGGACCATGGCGCACACTTCTTCCAATTAATGGCCATGCGCAATCACGTGAATAACCTCACCAATTGGACTGTGTGATCTATCGCCAGCTCCGCTGACGAAACCAGGGTCAATAAGTCATCTAGATAAGTGAGAACTCTGATCCCCCGTCGGTGCAACGGCTCCAGCGCCGCCTCCACCCATTTGGAGAAGGTGCGTGGAGCCAGTGCGTAACCGAATCGCACACTCATGTATTCGTACACTGTGCCCAGAAAGGCAAATCAGAAGAATCTCCTGTGCCGAGGAATAATTGGTACATGAAAGTAAGCATCCTTCATGCAAAAATTGCCTGGGAGAATGGATTCCAACAGCATTTTATCGTGAGCATGTGGAACAGACGTTGGTCACACACTCGTTCAGACTGCTTAAATCCAAAATCGGTCTCATGCCCCCATCTTCATCGGCACCAGGAAGCAAGGGGAGTAGAACCCCTTCTCCATGTTGTTTGATCGAGCCAAATAGAGAGCGTACACTTCCAACGAGGCAGTCCAGCGAAACCTTATGGGAGCGCTTAGCAAGGCACTCAGACACGTTGCCATGGTGATGAAACTCTGAGTTAGCCGACGATGCTGCCAAGCTAGCTGTAGAGCACGCTACACAGCATTGTTTCTTACCTAGTTTAGACAGGTGATGTGATCACTAAGTCAGTTATAGTTATAACGTCCTTAATATTAGACAAACATTGTATGCTGGGCAATCTCCTGCTCCGGTTTACTCTCAAAAAACGGGAGAGAACAAGTGCATGAGGCAGCGCCAGGATTATTCCCAAACGCTACAGGGTGAGTGATAGAGACTTGAGTCTCTTCACACTCACCACTGCTCATCATCTGATTCGGCAAGCGTTGTCACAGTTAAAGATCTAACCAGCACGACGCGAGCCACCAAAGGAACGTTGTGAACCCCAGTGGACTGAGACTGAATGGAAATATGTCTTTCTGGAAAAAGTAACAATCAGCCGTAGCTTTATTCCAATCAGAAAAAGACATATACTTGGGGGCTCAGTCGTCGGCAACTTAGGTCTCAGCCGACTACACACCTTGTTATGGTGGACAGCGCTTAGTGTCAGATGGCTAGGAAACCGACGACCTGGGCGCCGGAATCAGCGTCGCCATAGATCTGGCACCATGAACTGGCATTGGTGGTGCAGGTGCGGGCGCAGGCACATGTGGTGAGGAGTGGTTGTTATCGCTGCCACTTGGCGTCTATGATGGCATCTAGCAGAGGCGCCCGGCCGGGCTACCGCCTTGTATGGAGCAGAAGGCAGACAGCTGGACATGCGTTTGGTGAGAGGGAGGTGTCTGGACAGCTCCTTCTCGTCCTCTTAAAAAAGGCGTAAGGTCTCCGCCACCATACTCACTGCATCCCCAAAGAGGCCTGTGGGCACCAACAGCGAATTCAGAAGGGGAGACCGGATTTGAGATGGATTGACCGGTAGCATGCAGTGAGCACACCCAGAGGTGGAGCCAACGGAGGGGTACAGAGTGGCACGTGCCCCCCCTGGAATCTGATTGGTTCTCAGGTGCCCCCCCTATTTTCATTGGATCTGAATGATGTCAATCACAATAAGAAATAATTTAAGATCGTTTATAGCAATCTACCTGGACGATGGAAGATGACAGAAGCCATTCCCGCTTTTGCAAAAGGTTTACACTCTGTGGACAGCGTAAAAGGTTTTGATAGTTTGTGTACATAGGATACATGAATTGTAATTATACAATATTATTTAAATTGCAAATTTCCCAGATTGCACACTGTTATTGCCAAATTCAACCCTCAGTGGCCTTTCGCGGCGACAACATTCTGGGCCATTACTGTAGATTTTGCTTAGGACCCTTACTCATTCACAAAACCACCAGTTTGAATGTTAACGGTTACAGATTGAGCAAAATGCATTTGTTCTTGTAAGTAGCACTTTCTTCCCTTCGTCTAACGGTTAAGATAACAAAGCTATGATATTGATATTGTTAGCTAAATAAATAAAAACATTTTATGTCGACTTAAATTGCTATATGTAACTGCTAAGCTAAGTCAGGCTAAGTTAGCTAGATAACATACATTAGTTAGCTAGACGCAAACAGTCATTTCATGACACTAATTAGCGAATAACCAAAATAGACGTGGCAATTCCAACTTTGTGCTATCTGGGTAACATCTCGAGTCAATTGTAGTTAAAAATTGTCTCTTGGAAGTTTTTGTGTACTTACTTTTGACTTGAATAAGCATTAATTGATTTTCTTATGATAGCGCTTTGGTATTCTAGCAGAGTTAAACCTAATTTTTTGTACGTAGCTAACGTTAGGTTACGTATAACGTCACTTCACTAGTGAGTCTGTTGAAAAAAGCACAGAAATTAACAAAATTATACGGTGTGCTTTGTATGGTTTATAGGGACCATTAAACAATGAAAAGGAGACGTGAAATTAAAGACTACTTTATCAAGAAAAAACCTAGTGAGGAAAGTGCAGTTCAGATCCTGCTAGAATGGATCCCAACCAGCAGCACTCCAGGTCAGAGTCAACAATGTACCCAGGGACCATCAAGTGTAGGCCAGGATCAACATAAATTCAGCCTGGGCCAGACCAGCACCCATGGACCACCAGGTGAAATAAGGACAATAAGGAAGGAAAAAATGTAATCTGTAGGCAGGGGTCTTCATGTTCATGTGCTAATGGACCAAATCACCTCTTTAAATATGAACACTTCATATGTCTTCATTAACATCTAACTGCAACACCAAAGCTGTTGTATACGCTTCATTATATTAATTGCATTAAGCTAAAATGTAAGTATTAACCATGTCAATTAATATTTTAGATGAACCCAGGATGACTCTTTCCATCTGACCTTTGACTAGGAGAATAACGAAGTACCAACTGAAGATGCAGCACCAGACGCAGTCACATTAACAATAGCCAAAAATTTGCTGCACCTGAAGGTCCCCAAGGTAGAATTTATATAATCTCAAAAGCACACAGTTTAAAGCTGGGAATTACTACTATTGTAGTACTTGGCTGCCGAAAGTAATTTGTCTGCTAGCATTGATTTGCAAACAGTAAAGCATAAACACCTAAATGTGAAATTATTAATTTATAAGTTCCAAACTATTAGATACACTTAGGAAAAATATAGGTTCTTAACTAATCAGGAAGATATATTTTCTCTCACAATAGCTACAGTATTTTTTATCTGTAGTTATCTTTAATTAATTAGTTATAATCAGAACGCAAAAATAATGTGAACTCTGAATAACCAGGGACACTTTCATATCATCCATGGGACATGTTAAGAACTAATGTTACATTACTTCTCAGCTCATTCAGCGTGAGAAGATTTGCACCAGCAGCTCCATAGAATTGAATCACAACATATTTTCAAACTCTCAGCATGCTTTACTAGTCCTAAGCCATTGCAGTATGTAACATGTAGTAATGTTTTTAGCTCTTGATATTTGTAGATATTTCGCAAACAAAAGCTGTCGGCCCGACGCAACCAGTGATGAATTTATTCCCCAGAACTCAAGGACAAGGAAGCAAGAGGAGAGCTTTTAATGCTGCGTGGTACAAAGACTTTACTTGGCTTGAGTAAAGTTGATAAAGACTACCAAAAGAGAGTAGAAGAAAACCGGAGCTATGTAAAAACTGTTGCTGAAGTTCTCCTTCTTACAGGTACTCAGAACATTGCGCAGCGCGGCCACCGTGAAATAGAGGTTTCAGAGAATAAGGGAAACTTTTTGACCATCATGGAACTCATAGCAAAACGTGATCCAATTGTGAAGAACAAAATGGCACATGGCAATGCCAAGTACGCACGTCATACTACTCAAAATTAAATTCTGGAGGTACTAGCAGAGATGGTGAGGACTGATATTGTCCAAGAATTCAGACAAAGTGAGGCGTTAAGTGTTTTAGCTTATGAGACTAAGGACATGAAAAAACAGGAACAAATGTCCTTGGTGCTGAGGTATTACTACAATGGCTCTGTTCATGAAAGTTTTTTGCATTTTCAGCAAGCTGAGAAACTTGATGCGGCTGGTCTTACGGAGAAGATAATAAATTGCCTTGAACTCTATGGATTGCAGTACAGTGAACACCTTGTAGGCCAAGGATATGACGGCACCTCTGTAATGAGTGGGAGACATTCGGGTGTCTGCACGGATACAGTCTGTAGCAAAACAAGCCTTCTATGTCCATTGCAATGCACATTGCTTAAACTTGGTGTTGGCCCATGGCTTCTTCTCTTTATTTCATAGATTGTACACCTTCTTGTCTGGCTCTTATGTTCACCAGAGATGGCAGGAGGTACAGCAGGAAATGTTCAAGGATCAGCCTCAAGAGCTACCAAAGCTGAGCGACGTCAGGTGGGCTTGTAGGTTTTATGCATGCCGCAACCAAATGGACCGGTTGCCTGCAGTTCTCCGTGTCTTACACGAGCTTGACCATGAGAATAGCGGAGACAGGTCTGTAGAGGCACATGGTCTACTTAGCCAAATTGATTTGGTCGTCATTGGCCTTCTGGCTACATTTCGAAGGGTGCTTGGTAGCACAAAGTATCTGTCTGATATGCTCCAATCTCCATCCTTGGATTTAGCAAGAGCTGTTGACCTAATTTAGGCGTTACAGGACACCATTGTACACTACGGAGAGGAAACGTATTTTAGGGAGTTATGGGCAGAAGTGCTGGACACTGCTCAGCATTGCAATATTAGCTCTGAGGTTACCAAAAGACACCCAAAAACCAGCTCTGCCCTTTATGGGTCTGTTGTCACATCCACGATTGGTCAGCGAAACAGTAATAACGACCAGGACTATTTTCTATCCTATCCTGAACACTGTGAAAGCTGAACTAGAGAGGCGATTTTCCAAAGACAATTGTGACGTAATGAAGGGCATTCAAGCAACAGCTTTTTGGATGAGATTCTTCTGGTTTTGTATGGCAAGATTTATAACACTTACATAGTGGGTCTTAAGCATGAGCTTTATCAAGCAAAACAGGTTTTCAAGAGGAAGAAGGCAGCTGGAATGGAGTGTCCAGATAGTGTGTTGAAGTTCACTGTATTCTTGGAGCCATTCAGAGAGGTCTTTCATGAACTGTACAGATTGTGCAAAGTTGCCATTGCTCTACCTGTAAGCACAGCAGCATGTGAACGTAGCTTTTCAGCATTGAAATTAATAAAAAATCTATTAATTTTTTATTAATTAATAGATTTAATGAACAACCATGAACAATGAAAGGCTCAGTGATCTTAGGGTGCGTAGTGTGTAGTCAAAAAGAGCCAATGCCTTAGATATGGACAAGTTCATTAGGCTGTTTAGTAGCAGACATGGCAACCGCCGTTTACAGCTCTTTTGAATGAGTCTTGCCCCTACAGCCATGAACAATGAAAGGATCAGTGGTCTTGGGGTGCTTAGTGTGTAGTCAAAAAGAGCTAATACCTTAGATATGGACAAGTTCATTAGGCTATTTAGTAGCAGAAGTCTTTTGTGTATATCCAATATTTCACGTTTCATATTTGCGTTTTCTATTTCATATTTGTACTAAATATGTAAATGTTCAGAATGTAACAAAACACTTGACTTTCAGTGCTTTTTATTTTACAAATAACTAATAACATCAAACTGTAAATGCATTCAGGCACTTTCTTTGTTTTTTGTTTTTATTACTGAGTAAAACATACTGTATAAAAGAGCCCTTGCAAGGGGCATATGGTACAATTGATATACTACTATGTTGTTTGCGAAAATACAGAAGAGCACTTCATACTTTGCTTCTCAGCGAAATCAAGTCAAGCTTTTGATGTAGCTTTTTATTGTTATTGACTTACCAGAGACCCACTGCAGGTTTCTTTTGATATGAAGTACTTTATGTTGAAAAGAAAATCTGTTTTTTTTTTAAACAAAGGCTAGAAGGAATGAATATACTGTATGATGAATATTTGGCATAAAACATTAAAAAGCAAGACATAAATACACATTCATATCATGCAATTTAAGGAAACTAAGTGTTTGTGTTACTCTAACGCACATTAATTGAATTTAAAAAGTCAGTGGTGGCATTACTTTTTTATTCTTTACTTAATTGGACGCCCTCCCAATTCACGGCTGCTCCCCCCTGTGCCCCTCCACTGAAAATATTCTGGAGCCGCCCCTGAGCAAACCAAGATCGTACTCAAAAAGCCCTCAGTATCAGAGATTACAGATTCACTTAATTTTATAAGTGTAACAATTATGTAATGACTTCACTTTATTGAAACAAAAGAGAAATTTGTTAGGCTACAACTCAACTCAAAAATACCATGGGAATGTCGTACAAAACACGCAGTACAGCAATGGATCCAGATGCCTTGGGAAAGATGATTAGAGATATTGTGCGCAAAGAAATACAAAACTAATCCCAATTAATGCACTGGATACAAAACTAATCCCAATTAATGACTTATTAGAAAATAACAAACTGTGATGTGAAAGTAAAAGTACTTGAAATATCAGTCACATTACTACACGATCATCTGGAAATGGTTGAAAAGAACTATCAGACATTGTACAATTGGACTGGACCAGGGAATCAAAGCCATTAAACCAACAATTTTTGTAAATAAACTTTTTAATTAAATTTTTGGTCAAGAAAAGCATGGTATCAGACATTGTACAATTGGACTGGACCAGGGAATCAAAGCCATTAAACCAACAATTTTTGTAAATAAACTTTTTAATTAACTTTTTGGTCAAGAAAAGCATGGTAGGCCCAGGGACGTCAACAGGAATCCCATGGCCCGGGACAGAATTTAACATTTAAAACCCAAACCACTGGCCAAAAAGTAAATAAATACTAATTATATTACTGTCCAAAAAACAGGTCATAAACGTTTTATTGATTTATGTTTTAATTCATAACTACACCACATTCAAATCCCTTTGTTTTCAAAACAGGTAATTAATGATGTCATATCTTTTCAATTCATAATCAACTCAGACCCAATCAGCCATTACTTAACTGCTACACATATTTTGATGTTCTCTTTTAGATTTGTCCTTCTTTCCTTTCTGTGCTCCTAGTTTTGGTTGCATGGTGGCAATGTTTTAGCCAGACAGCTACAGTACTGTAGTTACAAAAATTTATGTTGGTTAAATTTGAACAACTATGTAGGATTTTTTCAGTAAAAAAAAACAATTGCAGCATTTTGCAATTACTCACCGGTCAGAAAGAGGTTTCGCACCAATGCCGATAGAGAATAATGTTCCGAATAAAAATATGAACAATAGAATTACCTGTTCCAAAAAAGCGCTAACTCAGAGTTCGACGTTCTTCTTAGCCTTGCTAACATTAGCTTAGGGCTCCTGGTAGCTAGATATAGAGGGTTGGTCTAAGTATTCTTCCTCTTCATTGACGTTTTCGTAGTGTATGCTGTAGTAGACAAGGGAGGAATTGACTGATTGTTGTCCTGGTCTCTAGCTGCCATTATAGTTTCTTACAGTAAGTGACCTTCGCTCCCTATTTCATACTTTTGCTATAAATATCATCCAGGTAAAACGTGTGTTCAAAAAATAAGCCAAGGAGGAAAGCTCGCCTTGCAGAAGGCTATTGGCTAGAAAAGAGTTGCCTGGGAAGTAGCAGCATGCTCCAAAAATTATTAATTGACATTCCACTGGCACTGAAGTGGAAGGATTTCTTACTGAAGAAATCCTTCCTCTAGTGCAGCTTTAACAAAGTTGTGATGACGCTGGTGTAAGGGTATCAACCTGATTGGCTGTAGGTGTTAGGGTATCATTGATTGGCTGATGGTAGAACAAACCATTTTTACAGAAAAAGGTTTAATCATAACGCTGTATAAATAAAACAACAAAGAGAATGCAATTCTTCTATTTAATAACTGTGTAACTTTCTTGATAGTGCTGAATACTAACATTGATTGATTAATTAATCATTAGATTTAAGTCAACCAAATGGGCACCCCCAGGCCTGGGCCCGGGACAACATTCACGGTTGTTCCCCCCTTTCGGCGTCACTGGGTAGGCCTCCCTTGGTGATCACTGCACACTGCACCGGAATGGGAAACCGACCCATGATAACAAGACTATACAGTGGCGAAGTGAAGCAAGTGATTCTCCACCTCTCAAAAGAAAAGGGTGAGTTACAGTACCAGGACAAGAAGATCACTATCCATCCTGACATGAGTTCTGAGTTAGGCAAACAACATGCTGCCTTTAACAAGGTAAGGGGAATGCTCCGAAAAACCAACCTCTGATATGGTTTGGTCCACCCCGCAAAATTACTGGTAACTGTAAACAATAAAACATACACCTTCACGCAATCCTCAGATGCAATGGAGTTCTAAGAAAAACATGCTAAACCTATGCTGGACGCAATCACCAACTATTGTGCTTTATATGCTACACAGCTCTGGAACTGCTGCACGTTTACTAAATATACAATACAAAATGTTATAATCTTGCATTAGCAGCAGCCATTTATTATAGTTAAGATACATCTGATGTCATCTACTAGCTAATGTAATGCAATTGTCAATATTATTGGTAAAGTTAGCTAGCTAGCAAATATGCAGATTTATTCAGTGTTTGTGAATTTCATGCAAAATAAGGCATTCATTTTCAGGATGCATTGATTTATGCTTCTGCACTTGGCAGAATAATATAAACAATGTCTCAAAGTAAAATACTGAATCTTTTCCCTTAATTCTTAAGTTGCATATATAATACTCATAGAGATTTTGCACACCCAAACACATTAAACACGTAAACATCAAAGTGTACAACATGTATCATATTTATTAGTAAGACATTACACTGTCTGTTTTCAGTAGCTGGATTTGTATAAATAAAGTGTACATAACCAACAAAATAATGATATACCACCCTTGAATATCTACTTGCCACCCTACTGCCACCCCATGTAAAAAAAAATCTAGAAACTGTTGACAGGTGGGTGGGACTTCTGGTTTGGTCAGTGGGACTTCCTGTGTGACGTATGTTAGGGCGGAACTTCCTATATGACGTATGCATGTCCGGTGAATGAAATATGGCGGGGGGTGTGTGTGGTTTGTAATTTATGGTTGCTTTGTTATGTTAGATGTTCAACAAAATGTGTCGAGGGTTCAGGCTTGTTATACACCCAGAGATTTGATGATACGATTAGTAACGCTATGTTTGATGTTTAACAATAGGGTGCCAGGGTTCAGGAATGTTAAAGTCCCAGGCAGTTGATGTTACGATAAGTGCTATAACAACTGTGTGTAACAGATGGTTTATAACCATTGGGTATTAACCTTTCATATTTTACAATGCTTGTGTAACATGGAGTTGTGCAATGTGTGACTTTTAACAAGTGTAGAATTTCATATGTGAGAGCTTTTACTTAATCTTACTTTTTTTGTGTACGATATAAAGAATGGGTCGGGACTTACGATTTGGAGAGTTTCAGCACATTTTATTTTTAACAGGGAAGGGGTCATAAGATCAGATGTGCCCATTGTTTTTGTCAAAAAAAAAAATTCCTAGCACAAACCATAGTATATTCTGGTTGATAAACACTGTGTTCTACAGAATGTTTATAATTCACAATAGCATTATATAATATTGGCATTGAGTGGGCATTGTTGATATTCTGTTATAACAAACTAAACCTGGGTGGATCAGACAATATGGCTAGGTTGAATATATCACGGTTGGAGTAAAAATATTGTTAAAAATGAAACTGATGACTTTGCTACATGTGTGTGTATGAGCAATGATGATTTGTAAAATCGAAATAGGTATTTTAAATCAGATTTACATTTTGAGTTGCATTATATGGCAAAAAATTACAAACTTATCAAGAAGGTTGGGTTTAAATTTGCATGTGTGTGTGTACAGCTCCGGAAAAAATTGAGACCACCGCACCTTTTTCTTTCTATCCCAAAAAAGTTGGAAAGGAAAGTTTTGATTGAGGAACCGAAGCGTTCAATTTGCAGTGGTCTCTTAATTTTAACCCTTCGGTTCCTCACTCAAAACCTTCCTTTTCGACTTTTTTGGAAAGGAAAGAAAAAGGTGCAGTGGTCTCTTAATTTTTTCCGGAGCTGTATGTTATCAAACATAAACAACTACCTGAACTAACTTGTTTTGCTTTACCCCCATATCACATTTACAAACACTGTAACAGGTGTATTTTCTAGCATGATGAATGGTGACGTGTAACAAATGACAACGTGAAGAGGTGTAACTTTGGAGGCGTAACAGTTTTGTTTTCATTATCAAATCCGCAGCGGCCACTGAAGACATACGGTGCATTTGGCGCGGACATATGGTTCCGTTTACGTAGAAAGTTATTCTATTTGAAAAGACTGCTTTGAAATGTGTTGTAATTACAAATGGTAACAAATGACACCTTTTAACTTTTTAAACTTGTATATAGCAATTGTGGGGCAATAGCATTAAGATAACAAACAATTCTGCTAGAGGCTAAGTATAACTAAGAAACATTGTGCCTGCATTAGAGTAGGGGGTGACAGGATGCTAATCTCACTAGAATAGCTGGGGGCAAGAACAGACCGCTTGGTATTCTGTAGTAAACAGGCAGAATGCCAAATAAGGGAGAAGACGCTAGAGCTAGAAGTCGATTGGTTGGAATAACAACAGGGATACCCGAAGACGGCAGCTGCCACAAGATATGTGTTAAACAACATATATCTTACCCATATATGGTATGAACCGCTCCTTGAGCCAGAAAAGCAGAAAAACGGGAAAGTCTGGGGTGGGGGGCTCATGCTATAAGAACTGTGTGTGCTGTGATTGTGTCAGACTCTGTTGGACTGAATGCCACACTGTCTCCAGATATATCTGTATGGGGGAATAAAGAGAATTGCCGGCACTGCGATTTTGTCTCCTCTTAATCTCTTCTCATTAACCAACTCGGGGAAG
>JACXGI010011959.1:0-23811 GCA_016801175.1 Esox masquinongy | reverse complement strand
TACATACACACACACACACACACACACACACACACACACACACACACACACACACACACACACACACACACACACACACACACACACACAGACAGACAGACAGACAGACAGACAGACAGTCATAGAATTTGGAAGGTTACTCATAGACTCTGAAGTGTCACACTGCCTGTGTTTGTGAAGGTAACATCTTGCTGGTGGATGGGACTGCATGTGGAGAGATAAAGATCACAGACTTCGGATTGTCTAAGATCATGGATGATGACAACTATGGAGTGGACGGCATGGACCTTACCTCACAAGGAGCTGGCACATACTGGTGACGCAGACAGACACGCACACACAGATTCTGCTTGGGTATATTGCTTGTGTTCATGTTTTCTGTCCACCTCGTCCAGGTACCTTCCCCCAGAGTGTTTTGTGGTGGGCAAGGAGCCTCCTAAGATCTCTAACAAGGTGGACGTCTGGTCGGTTGGGGTCATTTTTTTCCAGTGCCTCTATGGACGGAAGGTAAGCACACTTGGATCTTGCGCTTATTAGGGCCCTTTTGAAATGTCTGAAGTTGAAAACGTTTAACTGAGTGAGTTGTATGTGTTTATGCAGCCATTTGGCCACAACCAGTCTCAGCAGGACATCCTTCAGGAAAACACCATCCTCAAAGCCACCGAGGTCCAATTCCCTGCCAAGCCCCAGGCCAGCACTGAAGCCAAGGTGACACAGACACACATACATATATATATATATATCACACACACACACAGGCTAAAGTGACTCATATTAGTGTTCCTCTGACTCAGTTTTCTTTCAGTTGTACAGTGGTCAGGGTCTGAATGTGACAGACAAAGCTTGAGAATCTGGCCTGTATTCTGTGTTGAGGAGAAACCGATGAATTCAAGAGGATGTTACAGAATTTCAGAAAATGTTCCTTGGCCTGTGTCTTTTTACATCTCATAGCTAATCATTTGATCTTTATACAACCCTGTTTCCAAAAAAGTTGGGACGCTGCGTAATATGTAGATAAAAACAGAATGCAATGATGTGCTAATCATTTAAACCATGCAGTCTTTTGTAATAGTTGTCTATGTGGCCCTGAATTCTTCCAGTTGGTATAGCTGCCCATTCGTCTTGGCAAAATGCCTCCAGGTCATGCAAAGTCTTTGGTTGTCTTGCATGAACCGCATGTTTGAGATCTCCCCAGAGTGGCTCGATGATATTAAGGTCAGGAGATTGTGATGGCCACTCCAGAACCTTCAGCTTTTTCTGCTGTAGCCACTGGAGGGTCAACTTGGCTTTGTGCTTAGGATCATTGTTATGCTGGAAAGTCCAAGAGCATCCCATACGCAGCTTTCGTGCAGAAGAATGCAAATTGTCTGCCAACTTTTTCTGATAACATGCTGCATTCATCTTGCCATCAATTTTCACAAGATTCCCCGTGCCTTCAGAACTCACACACCCCCAAAACATCAGTAAGCCACCACCATGCTTCACAGTGGGCACGGTATTCTGTTCATTACAGGCCCTGTTGACCCCTCTCCAAACATAGCGCGTATGGTTGTGACCATAAAGCTCTATTTTGGTCTCATCACTCCAAATTACAGTGTGCCAGAAGCTGTGAGGCGTGTCATGGTGTTGTCAGGCACATTGTAAGCAGGCTTTTTTGTGGCATTGGCGCAGTAAACATTCAAGCCAAACATTCAAGGGTATGTAAACTTGTGATCAGGGCCATTTGGGTGATTTCTGTTATCATTATGATTTAAAAAAGAACTATGTGATAATAGATTACTTCATATGATCACTATCCTTAAATAATAGTTTTTTTTGCATGATCAGTCATATTTTCAAAATCAATGCCAAAATTTTACAATTTTTGCCAGGGTATGCAAACTTATGTGCACAACTGTACATTACCCTGTATTTTACCAATCAGTTAGTTTGATGGTGAAAAATATATTTAGGATTCATATCCAGTCAAAAAAAGTGAACTCACAACAACACATTTCAGTAAAAAAAATAGTTGAGGAAATGTTCATTAATGGAAAAATAATGCTATTAATTCTTCAGTCATAACTCTTTACTTACCTATCCATGGTGCTCCAGAAGTCTTTCTTTAAATTCTTATGAGCTGAAATATATTTCATATTTGGAGTGGTAAGCCAGACAGTTCAATGTGTATCCTTATTTAGCAAGTAGAGTTTGGTGGGCTGAAATGATAAAATATTACACAATGAAATCTTGCACTTAAATTCTCAGTTGTACAAAATGTGTATTTAAAGTAGATTATTAGACATGGTTCACTCGTTGTTAAACCAGCTTTGTATGGCTCGTTTTAGAAAGGGTTATACTTTGAAATAGGTCTCATTTTCCCTCAGCTGTCTAGTCTTAATCACCCATGAAGATATGAACCCCAGTAACGTCTAATAACTGTTGGAAAATGCAGAATCTTTTTTTAGCTTTATTGCCTCTTCAGACAGTTCAGCTGATGTTATAGTACAGCCTGATGCACTTCATCCTCTATATGCATAACACTTCAATGTCATAAAAACAATTTGCTTGTGGCAACTGTCAAAAAACATCTCACTGTGATGTACAGTAGTGATTCTACATGCAGTGCAAAACGAGGAAAAACCTTTTTTGTTTTGTAGCTATTTATCCATATCAGAGCTAGAAAACATTTTTGTCCAGCCAATAGTGTGATTGTGTAGGTAACTACATTGTAGAAAATGTAAGCTAATGTTACTTGCTTGTGTAGCTGGTGTCAGCACTAACTTTAGCTAGGTAGCACTTACTGACTTCAGTGCATGTTACTAGTTAGTCAAAATGAAAATGGAATGAACTAGCTTTGAGATTAGGACAAACTAGTCACATACAATCAGGCTCTGCTGACTGGCGGATCCTGTTGCCGAGGAAATTAGAGAGACGTTTCAGGTCAAACAGCTAGGTTGAATCTGACTAATCCAATGGCTACCTAGTGGACAATTTGTAAAACTGTCAGGAGAAATGGTCGCTCCACACCTGGTAATATTTTTTGTATGTTTGTCATGGCTTGCTACAAATGTAATCCATTTCTGCCTGACTCCTGGGTTTCTTGGTAATCTGAATAAAGAGACATTCTTATAGACTACCTGCACTTTAAACCCATAGTCAATCTTAGAGACTCTGTCTAACACCAGTAAAATAGCTTTAATGTTGTTTTTTTTCTGTGTTCCAGTAGTATATATTTAAATTGTTGAATGACTATGGGTTTAAAGTGCAGGTAGTCAGCATTAATTTGAGGGTATTTAATCCATAATTTATTAAACATCTTTTACGACACGTTTTGTATATTGTCCCTCCATTTCAGTGTGTCAAAAGTATTTCGACAAATTAACATAGTATAACAATCTTATTATATGTATAGTAACTGGTTCCATATCCTTTACATGCAATGATTGTCTGAAGTCTTTGACACAAGGACATCACCAGATGAATTGGACCAGAACCAGTTGGTTTAGGCCTGTTGCTTGTGGACATGTAGTCATCATAGCATAAAAAATGGCTTACTTCTGACTTGTGTAGTAGGCGAAGGCAGCGATTTTGATTTGATTCTGGTAACACAAGGCTAAGAATAGCTGATGGCTAGTATTAAAACCATATACCTGTATATAAGAATCATCTGGTACCTTTTATTATGCAGAACTTTTTCTACTATGGTGTGTACATTATGCTAACAAAATTCTGTGTAAATCAAAGATGCTTAACGTGTCGGCCAGAGGTTTTTGTTCTCTGAAGATGTGTGAAATACATTCTGTTCTACGATGGACCTTAATTTGAGTAAACACATTTTGATCATGGCTGTGATGAAATTGTATTCACTCTAAACAAGCTAAATTGTCAGTGAATTGTCTGTTGATTTTTCTTGCAGAGTCATGGAGTTTTGACTACTCTTTTATGATTTAATTCTCTTTTGAATGGGCATATTGTTATAAACGTAACACCCTACATTCTGTAGATAAACTAACATACCCTTCTCCTCTCTGTCTGTCAGGCATTTATCCGGCGCTGTTTGGCCTACCGTAAGGAGGATCGTTTCGATGTTCACCAGCTGGGCACTGACACATACCTTCTCCCTCACATGAGACGCTCCAACTCCTCCGGCTCCCTTCAGCCCGCCTCCACTTCAATCTCCTCTTACTGACTGGCTGATGGGCATGACTGACAGGTCCAACGGCTAATGCTGAAGCAGAATTTATCCTAATATGGGAAATGAGGTGGCATTGGGTATTCGGAATCCCCTGGCTGCTGTGAAAGGATCGGGGATGTGAATTTGTTTGGCTGAATATGTTGAAATGGACTGGATGACAGAGGGAAAGAGACGGGCAGACGGCATGAGGTATAGACACTGCACATGGCCAAGTAGCTTTGCAGAAACGTTGCACTGTGTTGGGATCTTGAACACAAATGTGGTTTTGAGAGTGAGAGATGGGGAGAGATGGAGAAAGAGAGAGGAATCTACCCATTGTGCATGCCATTGGACAGGCTGTGTCGGTTGCCATGGGGACTTGATGGAGGACGGCTAGTCCACATGCCTTGCTTGTGCTGGACTGGGCTCTTACTGGTGAAGAAGGAAACCATAAACAAAAAAAGCAGCAAGTGTTGTTTTGTTGTTTATCAGAATCCCTTCCAGCAGCATTTAAACAGCCTCTCTGCAAGGGACAGAAGCCCGTTCCCAAATAGACCACTAGACTGTACTATAGAAAGCACCTCATGTAGCTCTGAAGGGATTACATATGTTTTACCAAATACGTCCACCATGTCTTCTGATGGAATGGCTAGGTGGAATGTTCTGTGTTACTTACACCTGTGCAGTCCATTCAGTTATACACAAGTATGTTGGTGCTAGAGGTCAATCTGGGAAGGGCCTTGAATCTCCAAAGCAGAGAAATAGATCAGTGACCCACGTCAACCCTATCCTAAATTGCACTTAGAATCAAGATGATTTGGTTTCATGGACACATCCTCTTAAAATAGTTGTGAACTACGCTAACTAAAGCTATGCTTTAATGTCAGACAATTGTCATCTATGTTCATGAAATCACATTTTTAGATCTTGAATCAATAATTATACCACCTGGATTAATACAATCTGGCTGTGTAAAAGAAGTTGGTCTTAGGCTGTTCAGATCCATCATGGATCCATAGATGTGGTGAAGAGGTCAATGGAACTCCATCAAAACAATAGAAATGCTAGGGAAACACGTGGGGGAAAGAAATAGTTTGTATGTGTATTTTACATTGTGTAAAATCTTTGATGCTTGTATGGATGTCAGCCCAGTATGGGTTGGGGACTTTGCATTTAGCAGTCATTTCTTAACCTGAAAAGGGAATGCTTCTAAATGTTATGCAACCAAAACAACCAAATGTATCCAAATTGGACTCGAGTCTGTAACGATAAATCATGACGGATTCGATGGATATCTGCATGGTTACATCAGAATATTTGACTGTGCCTTTCCCCCACGGTTTGGGTTCCATCAACCTCTATCGCATCTACCCTGTACTAGGTGCTGAGTGCAAGACTTATTCAGGCAATGAAATCTCTTTGTCGGAATACAATGTAATCGTATGAGGATCAACTGTATCATAAAGCTTAAGGTTTCAATACAGGAATCGTTTGGAAAAATTCAATGTACATTTAATGTGTAGGTGTGACATATCTGCTATCTCAGAGTCTGTACAGAGGGTCAGCACACTCAGGATTTACTGAAATCTCACCAGTGCTCTGTTTGCACCTGTTGTTTTCTCGATTAAATGAAAGAAAATGCTTAGAAACTCTATTTTGTTACGTGACCTCACCCCACTTTTCATGTTGCTTTGAATAGTTACTGTTCTAATTGGTTTTACCTTACGTTTGCCCTTAATGTTCTATGTAGGGAAATAACCGGTGCAAACCTTGAGCACATGCAATGGTTTAGTGAGTCCAACCCTTGGTTTCTCATGATCGCGTTGTTCATTTGTGCTCTGAAAGGCATTTTTATTTTGCTGCTATATAGATGTCGCTTTTAGTTAGTTGAAATCTGTATGATCTGCCTCAGGTACAGATAGTGCAGACCTGTGGGAAGAGGAACATTATTCAGGGTCCTGAAATGTATAATTTACTCTTTAGGGGCCCTATGAAGTGTTCACTCTCTGTGGTGAAAATAATATTGCTTCTGTATGCCAGGAGACCCAATAACTTCAAACTGTTTTACCACAGCAATGTTTATTAGTTGTCTGGAAACCATGTGTTATATATAAAGTTATATAAAACTGTTCATATGAAGGAAAAGCCCAGTTTGAGGCTCTTTTCAGTAACACTTTACAGTCATAAGGCCTGCATAATACTATAGTAACAGCTGTCATGGGGAGATCTTACAACTGGTGTATGGCACTGTCATTGGTTGTGTGTTAAGGTAACTGTCCAGTGAAAAACTCGTGTGAATTCTGTTAACTTATACCTAAATATTGTTGACTCATTCTATAAACATTATCAAAGCAAAAAATAGAGTAAAAATACATCTCTGTTTCAAACATGCTTGCTGTCATTCGAATTTCCCTGAGATAAATGTCTAGGCCAATCAGTGCTCTATTCATTCTTATTTTTAATTACCGCTATACACCAACAACATTCTGTTATTGGTATATGCTGAAACCAATGCAACACAGAAAAGCCACCTAATAACATACTTAGGGTTCTAGCCAATCTGTATCGCTGAAGCGTTACAGTTTGTGTGTCAAAATTAATGTATTTCCCATTAAACTGACAAGCAATGTCTATCATGAATGCATTCCCAATTAGCGCAGGAACATAATTTCAATCAGCATAATGTTGAACATAAACAATATGGATTGAATAGGAAAATTGTCATATCAGTAAGCACTGGACAGTTACTTTAAGTAAAGTGTTACCTAGATTGGATGATAAAACGTATATCTTTCAGAATGGGCTTAGTTGGAACGTCACGGCAGACCGTAACAGATGAGCCACAGCAGATCTCAACACTGTAAACTGGTTTCACTAATGTCTGATACATACAGCACAGATACATGTCAGATCAGAGAAATGGATCGTAGGCAATGTCAGGTCTTGCCATTCATATGCAATAAAGATTGCCTTACAAGTCCAACCAAAGCTGCTACCTTTTGTTTGTGCGCGTAATGTCTCCCACACTTGTGTAACTAAGGTCAGAGTTGTCAGCCCTAGATAAGTGCTTAAAACCAGCTCTGTCAGTCTGGTACTGGGTTGTCCACTGGAGTCTTGTTTCTGGGTCCTCCTAGGTCTGAATGAATCAGAGCTCCGATGTCCATCTGTTTCCGGGTTCGTCCGAGTCTTTTGCCACCTTCTCTCCCAACACCCAGGCCGTCCCTCCCCACAGTTGACCCAGAGTCATTACCGTCATTGTCTGGAGTTTTGGAGGAGTGGGGTGACCGAGAGATCTGTGGTGATATATTAGACTTCAACTATTAAGCACCGCCTACTACATACAAGTCGGCTGTGTTGTGGGAATAGTGAACACTACCTTTCTTATCCCTGTGATGGTGGTGAATGTTCCGTGGTTGGGCTCACATGTGAAGTACCAGATACCGTGGAGGCCCCCATCATTGTCTCCACCTGCAAATAAATGGGAACGGGTGTTACTGTCCTGGTCACCACGGTGATAAGAATGACAGACACACTTGTGCATGCACAGGCACACACAAACTCACTGGCTGTGTCCAGTTCCACTCCGATATAGATGTCTGCAGTGTTTATGTTCTCCATTGGTCCAATAAAACTTACAGTTCCTCTCCTCCTCTCCTCTCCATGACCACACGGTCATTTAAACACAGACGTTGCTTCCTCCTGATGTGCAAACAGTTGAGGGATGTGACAAATGGGGTAATTTACTTTAACATTTTAAAATGAGAAGGACAAACAAAAGCACCAAACACGCAGGCCAGTTATTTAGCTAATAACGGGTTGGAAGGTTAAAAATGCATTTGTGTTTAGCTAAAACGTTTGTGTTCTCAATTAGACAATGCTGACTAGCACAATAGCATATAGCTTCTTTCGGTTTGATGCAGTGACAACTACTAGCTACGTAATCACAATAGACCATAAACAAGCACTATGTTCATAACAGGCGTGCTCTCCCTGGTTTCCGTCATCACGCACACATGCTCCTGTCTGTGTGCATGCATCTGTGTTGCAGCTCCAGCTAGGTAACAAAGGGTGGTTACCAAACCTTGTTTTCTCTTCCTGACATTACAGCATTGATACATTAGTCAGTAGTTCTTGTTTATGATCATTAGGACATATTAGGCGGTGATTACTGAGCTGTTATTTTAATCTTGTGAGGATAAAAAAACATTGGTTTTCAGTTAAGTATTTTTCTTAACGTTAAGGTTGTTGTTTAAAAATGTTAACATGCAAATGCTCACACCTCTAGTACATCTACAGTTGTGCTCATAAGTTTGCATACCCTGGCAGAAATTGTGAAATGTTGGCACTGAATTTGAAAATATGACTGATCATGCAAAAAAAATGTATTTTATTTAAGGATAGTGATCATATGAAGCCATTTATTATCAAATAGATGTTTGGCTCCTTTTTAAATCGTAATGATAACAGAAATCACCCAAATGGCCCTGATCAAAACTTTACATACCCTTGAGTGTTTGGTCTTGTTACAGACACACAAGGTGACACACACAGGTGAAAATGGCAATTAAAGGTGAATTTCCCACACCTGTGGCTTTTTACATTGCAATTGGTGTCTGTGTATAAATAGTCAATGAGTTTGTTATGCACTGAGCAGGTTAGATACTGAGCCATGGGGAGCAGAAAACAACTGTGTAACAAGGTAATGGAAATTTATAAGGATGGAAAAGGATATAAAAAGATATCCAAACCCTTGCAAATGCCAGTCAGTACTGTTCAATCACTTATTAAGAAGTGGAAAATTCAGGGATCTCTTGATACCAAGCCATGGGCAGGTAGACCAAGAAAGATTTCAGCCAAAACTGCCAGAAGAATTGTTCGGGATACAAAGAAAAACCCACAGGTAATCTCAGGAGAAATACTGGCTGCTCTGGAAAAAGATGGTGTGGTTGTTTCAAGGAGCACAATACAACGATGCATGAACAAAAATGAGCTGCATGGGCAAGTTGCCAGAAAAAAAAAAGCCTTTACTGCGCCAATGCCACAAAAAAGCCCGGTAACAATATGCCCAACAACACCTCAACACGTCAGCTTCTGGCACACTGTAATTTGGAGTGACAAGACCAAAATAGAGCTTTATAGTCACAACCATAAGCGATATGTTTGGCCAGGGGACAACAAGGCCTATAGTGAACAGAATACCATCCCCACTGTGAAGCATGGTGGTGGCTCACTGATGTTTTGGGGGGGGGGGGTAAGCTCTGAAAGCACAGGGAATCTTGTGAAAATTGACGGCAAGATAAATGATGCATGTTACAAAAAACTGGCAGACAATTTGCATTCTTCTGCACGAAAGCTGCGCATGGGATGCTCTTGGACTTTTCAGCATGACAATATTCCTAAGCACAAGGCCAAGTTGACCCTCCAGTGGTTACAGCAGAAAAAGGTGAAGGTTCTGGAGGGCCATCACAGTCTCCTGACCTTAATATGATCGTGCCACTCTGAGGAGATCTCAAACATGTGGTTCATGCAAGACGGCCAAAGACTTTGCATGACCTGGATGCATTTTGCCAAGACGAATGGGCAGCTATACCACCTGCAAGAATTCAGGGCCTATTTCACAAGACTGCATGCTGTCATTGATGCTAAAGGGGGCAATACACAATATTAAGAACTAAGGGTATGCAGACTTTTGAACAGGGGTCAGTTCATTTTTTTCTTTGTTGCCATGTTTTGTTTTATGATTGTGCCATTCTGTTATGACCTACAGTTGAATGTGAATCCCATAGGAAATAAAAGACATGTTTTTTGCCTGCTCACGCATGTTTTCTTTACAAATGGTACATATATAACCAATTCTCCAAGGGTATGCAAACTTTTGAGCACAACTGTACATGCATGGACACACACAATGTTATATTTACAGTTACTACAGTGAAATATTATCCTGAAATACCTGGTTGATGTCCTGGCGTAAAGCCCTTCTGTTGACAGTGCTTTTAAGGCTGGGACTGTGGATGAGAAGTTCGGACAGTCTGGGGCAAGAAATCTCTCCTCATTCACTTCTCTTTTCTCTCTTTTTCTCTCATCCTTCTCTCCCCTCAGGGGTCCATATGAGGCACTTCTCATGTGAACATTCTCTCTTTTCTGCTCATCGACAACATTAATGACCAACTTGCAAGATTAACAAGAACATGAAAAGCAGCTTTTTAAAGTCTGTGATATATTAATGTGTTCACAGGCAATTAAGTTCAACCTTCATTGTGTCTTTTTGGCCAGATGTCTGTCGCCACTGCTCAGGCGTCAGGTTCCTCTTGTCTCTCCACCTGACTAAAACACACAAACGTTTTTCTGTCCTTGTAAACTGATCCTAGCTCTAACACATTTCCGGAATTGCCTGAATTTAAAACTGACTACAATTCTAACACTATGCCCAATTGCAGGTTTTCCACTAAACCCAACCTGTAAGCTGGAAATCATATTTTCCCTAGTGGGGAACAATTTTTCAGGTTTTATTTTTGGGGGGGGGGGGTTACAGGTCCTAACATGTACACATAGTTCCTAACATGTACAAATTTTTTTGAGTTTTAACTTGCATTTGTGAATGCAGTGACAAACTGTGTTCACAGACAATGGTTTTCGGAAGGGTTCCTGAGCCCATGCAGTGATGTCCACCACAGAATCGTGTCTGTTTTTGATGCAGTTGCCAGCTGAGGGCCTGAATTGGTCTTTAGCTTTGTCTCTTGCATACAGAAATTTCTCTGAATTCTCGGAATCTTTTAATGATATTATGTACCGTAGATTATGAGATCCCCAAACTCTTTGCAATTTTAGTTTGAGAAACGTTATTCTTAAATTGTTGCACTATTTGCCCGCACAGTCTTTCACAGAGTGGTGAACCCCTCCCCATCTTTACTTCTGAAAGACTCATGCTCTCTGGGATGCTCCAATCATGTTACTGACCTGTTGTCAATCAACCTAACTAGCTGTGAGTTCTATTTTATATTATACAACTTTTCCATTCTTTTGTTGCCCCTGTCCCACCTTTTTTGAAACGTGTTGCTGACTTCAAATTCAAAGTGGGCATATATTTTTCAAGGAACAATAAGATTTTCCAGTTTCAACATTTAATATGTTGTACTATTTTCTATTGAATATAGGGTTTAAATGATTTGCACATCTTTGAATTCTGTTTTTATTTCCATTTTACACAGAATCCCAACGTTTTTGGAAACAAGGTTGCATAGTAAAACAAGTGTGTATATTTAGAATTTGTGTTTATCTGTTGATGTGTGTCATACCTACCTGCCGGCTCTGAAGGGTGACTAGAGGAGGGAGGCAGGGGGGTGTAGCACTAGAGGACCGACTGCCCCTCCCAGAGCTATAGGAGGACACACTGGGGGAAACGCTGGCAGGGAGAGAGAGGAGTTGGGGGGAGGAGGCCAGAGAAATGGAGGGGAGACAGGGAAAGTTGTTGTTGTCTACCGAGCTAGAGCTAGTGGGGGATCTGCTGAAATCTGTGGGACCCACAAGAGCAGCTGCATCCGTAGACAATGAGCACGGAGATCTCAGGTCCTCTATAAGAGCCCGCTGGACCTCTACGATCCTGCGCAGACTGTAAATGATACCCCACACACAGCAGAGTTAATCAAAAGTCAGGGATACTCAACCGAAACAGTGAATGGTTAACTTTTATACAGACAGAGCACCTCAAAGTAACTGAGAAACACGAGTAGTATAATATCAGTGGGGATTTGTGCGATAGAAAAAGCAATTCTTCTTTTGATCTTACCGTTGATTTACGCACAATAACTCAGCGACTCTAGTGCATAAGTGTACAGCACCTCTTCTCGCGCCATTGATGACGTACAGGACAGCCTGTGAGGCGACCTCCTTATCCTCCTGAAAATCCCCTAACAAACTCCCCTCTAGAAATAGGACACAAATACTACAGTAGGAGAAAATATTTGTCTCTCTCTTTATTACGTGATTCAGTAGTTCTGAGGCAGTTATTTCAACAAAGCAAGCCTGCTGAAGCACGGCACAGCTCACACATAAACAGCATACACAATTGGCCTTCTCAGGTATTTCACTGAGAATGTAAGTATGCCTCTTCACAATTTTAACATAGCTTAACTGAACTAAACCTTCCTCAAAGCTTTATATTCCAACACTGTCGTAACCTCAGAAGTAACCAAGGTGAGTCTCGCCACGACTATGTTCCAGTGTTTTCATACCTATCTGGGAGACACACGAGTCAGGGTCCGAATCCAACGACTTGGTTCGGTGTTTGCGCTCGCGATCACCCATCACCCACTTTTTTTTCCAAGCGTGTCTATTTCCTTACTGTTCTACTGTATGCCATGTCTTGAGATTTTTACTGTTTGCTCCAACCCGTAGACGACGCAACAGCTCTTTTCGTGCTGGAATGCAGTCAGGATTTTGTTAGCTCCGTTCATGCGCCAATGATTTGCAATAGCAGTGTGGTGCTTTCCTCGTGAGGTTTTAAGTTTATAATCGTCATTACTCTGATAATTGTAGTTATTTACATTCAATTAGTGTAATGAAATAAGCTAAATATTTTAAAACAACTAGGCTAGGTTACTCTAGAAAATGCTAACATTACAAACATGTTACAGGAGGCTCAGTTGCATATATTTACAAATTAAAAGACGCACATAAATAGTTGTGTAAAATTCCATTGGCTTTATTGCTCGAGTATGTAGTCTGTTTTCACAAGAGGTGTAACACAGCGCCCTTGTATGGATGAACAGCAGCACTGCGCCTTCACCTTACAACTTTATCTGGCCATGCAAGAGAGGACCGTACCACAGCGTTTAACACACTTCAGCCACATGCTCTGCCTCATCAATGACTTCAATCTTCCCGATCCACATATAGTCAACGTTCATAGTTCTGATGGTATCTTCCTTTTGGTCCACTCGTGCTTGGCCATCTTGTGCCTATCACTAGCACACAGTATTAAAATTTTAGAATCCGGTTTAAACTTACGGTGCATAGAGACATACAAGGACAAACATGCCTAATAATTTGAAAACACAAATGTGGTGCAAAATAATGCAGTTTTCATTCCTTAACAGAAACAATCATCAAGCGGTTTAACAAATATGTATATATGAAGCAATATTGATCTAAAAGATGTCCGGGTTTACTTAAGCGGTTGGGAGGTTATATAAAAATATCCCACTTGATGTACAGAAGACCATTGGAATTTTCTATGAAACTGGGGGAGCATGGGACAGGAAGAGCTAGCCACTCCATCCCATCTGTCCATCATTCTTGCTCCTCATTTCCAAATGACTACCTTCTGAGTGTGCCAACCTCATCGCTGCTTTCGTTCGTCCTAGCTAAATAAATATGAGAGAGAACGAGACAGAGTACGAGACCGAGAGAGAAACCAGTAGGTTTGGATTTGAGACTCCTGTGTTACGACGTTTCCGTGGCAGCCTGTGATTCCTTAGTCTCCCTGGGGACGGTTTCCGAGGGGATGGCTGGTTCTGTGACAGTGATGTTGCTGCTGTTACCTTTAACTGTAGGAGCTGTGAAAGTAGCCGTTGCTTTAGCGAGGGTCTGCTCTGGGGCTGGGGTGACTGTGGGAAGGGTGAGGGGGGTGAAGGAGGAGAGGTCGACAGAGGGAAGGGACGTTATTCCGGGGGGTAGGGAGGGGAGCTGAGATAGCATGGGGGGCAGCGGGGGCAGGGGGGCCAGACTGGGGAGGTTCAAAGGAGGTAGAGGGGCAAGTGGAGGGAAACCTGAAATAGAGGGAGGAGAGCAGGTAAGAGAAGTAGAGAGAGATCTTTTGTTGAACATAGAAATCCTGGTACATAATATGTTAAAGGAGCAATATGTAGAATTTTTACATTGTAACATGAGAAAGTCCTTAAAAAATATCCAATAAGTGTAATGAAATTACACACAGAAATAATTGTGTGCATATGAAAGCGCATTGTACGATGAAGACATTCAATTGGAAAACAGAAGACAGATCAGCATGTATTGCAAATACAGATTTTTGAAATTAGGTAACCAACAGTTGAAGTAAGACATTAGCACGAGTGGGGGAATGTTAATTTGAATTTTGCTGCAATTCACCTAGCTTCCACATAAAGAACACATACTAAACATTGCTCCTTTAAAATGCCTGGGACTGTTAACATTAGCTGCTACATGTATGGGGCTCAGATGGGCCATGACCATCTTCCTGCAGGTATGGTTCCTGGAACTAACAATATAGCACTAATTTCATCTACACATTTTGTGTGAGCCATTAATCCTTAAGATTAAATACTTTTAAAAACAGTTATAAAAATGTAAAATAATTAAAAAAGGTACAAAAACAACTTATCCAATACAGCATTGCATAGCAGATGCCTTCAATGGTAATGTCCATACTGGAAAATGGTTCCCCTTATGTTCTTGAAGTATGTCTATGCTCTGTGATAGATGATATAGACTCAAAAGCTCATAGTGCAATTTTTGAAGGTTAAAATAAAAAAATTATCAAAAACTTAGAACTGATTAGTACTACTTTAGAACCGATTAGTACTACTTTAACATACAATGTTTTCGCTGTTACCGGGGAAACTACAAAATCTACATTGCACAGTAATATTGCTAATATTTCCTATCATCAGGGCTTATGAGCATTGAGAATATACATCTTGCACTTGAGGTATACACAAGATTGAAAGGTAATTACTTGTGATTTGTTTCCTCTCCTATATCCTAAACCAGTGGTTCCCAACTCCGGTCCTCGAGTACCCCCAAGAGCATACATTTTTGTTGTAGCCCTGGACAAGCACACCCAATTCAACTCAATGAGAGCCTGATAATTAGTTGACAAGTTGAATCAGCTGTGCTTTGCTGGGGCTACAATGAAAATGTGTACTGTTGGGGGTACTTGAGGACCGTAGTTGGGAACCACTGTCCTAAACCATTAACAGCTCTAGTTACTTTTTATTGCCCAGCTGATAAATAATTGTTTTTTTAGGTGATTAAACACCAAAGACGGAAGACCATGAGTTCTTCTTTTTCTTAGTAGGCTACTATTTGCTCCTTGTAACTGCTGAACCTGTCCCATCCAGTCACACAATTAACTTTAGAAGTTCATTATTCTTTCCGCACTAAACATCTGACTCCTATACACCCCTACGGTTCTGTGCGGCGGTAGCCTGCTCTTACCTGCTAGCGATACAGCGCTGAGGTCTGGTAGTGCAGTGAGGTTGAGGTTGGGGAGGTTTGGAAATGAGGGCAGGCCACCTGGTAAAGACATAAGACCTACAATAGCACACAAATGTAAGTAAATAGACTGTTTATATTTTTGTAAGCTTTGATAGTTTCAAGAATGATCATAAAAGATCATTTTGGAGAGTGCTGACCTGGTAGTGTGGTGGCAGGGTTGAAAGTCGTGGAGTCTGGGTTTATGGAGCTGTCAGAGGTGGGCAGCAGGGGAACGGTCGGTAGACCTGGAAAATGGACAGTAGAGATTTTTAGACCAGTGGTTCTCAGACTTTGGTCCAGGAGTTTGTAGAGTGACTGCAGGGGGGGTTAATGGTAAATTAAATGTATTTTTTTGAATTATATATTAAAAAAAGGTATTTACAAAAAAGAAAACAACAGAAAATATTTCTCGCAAAGGGGTGAATTGAAAATGTCTTAGGGGTGTAATAAAATACAATGTAATATTATTGACACAAATGTTGGTATCCACAGCACATAATACTTTTTATATTCCCCCCAGATTTTCTTAAACATGAGTTTTTGTGCGTTCAACAACAACAACAAAAACTTCTTCATCTTATATTTACTTTATAATTAGAAATTAATTGGCTTGACAATGCAACAAAAAATACCTGCCCACCAACTAAATGTGTAGAATTGCATGAAATTAGCTAGAAATTGTAATTTAACCCTCTGGTCAATCTCCCATTCCAGACATTTCACAACACTTTGATACTATATTGTGTTGTGAGAGCATGAGGAAGACATAAGTTACCTGTCTGAAGCTCGCTGTGGATAGGGGGTGGAGCTGAGCTGAGTGACAAGCCGGAGAGCGTATCCTCAAGCCCCTGGGAGATAGAAGGCACGACAGGGGGTGGGGTTACAGCAGAAAGCTGGACCTGAGTGTGTAGGATAAATAAGTCAATAGAGAGAGATGACAATGAGGCAGTGGATGAACAAGCAAGGGAAAGTGCATTTAAACAAGTCCTTCATTATTTGAATAAACATCTTTCCTCTTGGTTTTGGCTTTCTGCATTGAGAGGGACAGTCACGCACACTTAATAAGCCTCTCATAACCTTCCCCGAGTTGTATAAACACACAAGTAAGTAGAGAACACTTTAATAGATAAATACTATCTAAGCCTGAGGATGTGATTGCTGTAGAATCTGTCTGATAATTTCAGCTCTATAGATCCAATATATAAAGCCATTATAAAACAATTACAAAATAACATTAACTGACTGCCCAGGCAGCTGTTCTGGGGACTGATTGGTTGGTACTAACCTCAGTGAATCCGTCCTTGAGCGGACTGTTGGGCTCACCACTGGGAATATGACCTGGAAAACTGATCTTCTTCCCCTCTTCAAAGGGTCGCGTGGGAATTCTGTGAAGGTATCCATAACCTATCCCACAACCCAGACTGGAAAACGGAAATGGGATATAACATTAATATGAAGTCGGGCATCAGACTGAGGGGTGCATACGTGCGTGTGTGTGTTACATGTTGGTTACCTGCCCTCCCCACCCCAGGCGCTGTTGGGGGTAATGACCACCTCTCTGCAGTTGTCTGTGTCCGTGTTATAGACGTAAAGCTTCAGCCCCTTCCCCTCATGGGTCTCGATCAGAGAAAACAGGTCCTCTGACTGAGAGGAGAGGATTAACTTGAATGATTTGTATTTAAAAGCTTACTGGCTAGATACTGAAGCTTCCAGTCTCAACTCATAGAAAAGTAATCAAGTTGTTGTGTTGGTATACACACCTCATTCATAACTGTGTCAGCTCCTATGATGTAATCAGTGTGGGGACGCAAGCCAGCCAAGGCTGCAGGAGAGTTAGGCTCCACCTCCTGAGAGAGAGAGGGTCCCTTGGTTAATCACATGCTGCCTAATAGGCTGCAGGTGATTCATTCCCACAATGTCCTATTATAGCATGTGCTATTTGTTGGTAAAACGTCATACGCATGTTACCTGTTATAAATCAGATCGTTAGGATATTTTGTTGTGCAAACTTGCAAAATATTGATAGCTCGAGATACTACCTTCTGAGGTGAAGTGTGAAGAAAATTTTCTCCGAATCAGGTTTCTGTGCGGGTGCGCACCAAAATCGCTAGATTTTCCCACACGGTATGTCTCAAACATGTGGGTATAAATTTAAAAGCTATGGAAGTGATTATACAAACTAAGATAAGTCTATCTAGCGTTTTAGTCTCCCTCTTGTGATGTATTGTCTAGCTGCTGAGTTGCTCGCTTTTTCTAAGCAGTTGCTTCGCCCTTATGTTACTGCAATTTATCTGCAAAAAAGGCAAAGAGGAACAATGCAAATAAAAAGGTAAATAATGGTTGTATTTTTCCGGGGTTGCTATGGGGTTGCTTTGCCAATTCTTGGGGTTGCTCGAGCAACCCTTAGCCACCTGCTAGCGCCACCCCTGTGTGCCTACTTCAGGAATATGAATCCATCATGGTCAGAAGAGGTTAGGAACTGCTCTGGATAATACAATTTCTTGAAGTGTTAAATGTTCTCTTTCACAGCAAATGGCTGCATTCTTCATCGTCCATCTTCCCTGTCTTTTTTTAAATAAGCTTCATATCATATCGCCCATTTGCACCACATACGTACTTGCCAGCTTGTAGTACAATATTGTAACCACTAGCAGATGGTTTGACAGTTTTGGGGAGTGGAACACAATAAGGTCAATTTACATTTTCATAAATGCAAAGTTTCATGAGAAAACCAACAGGCATATGCACATTGACAGGTACATTTTGTATGTATGAACAGTTTATAAATTATGGCGCTTTTCCACTGCATGGTACCGGCTCGCCTCGACTCTACCCGCTTTGGGAGCTTTTCCACTGCATGGTACCGTCTCGACTCAGCTCGCCTTTTTTACTTTTCCACTAGCCAAAAGTTGGGATAGTACCTGGTACCAGATACTTTTTTTAGTACCTGCTTCGTCGAGGTTCCAAGCGAGCTGAGGCGATACCAAAAGTGACGTGGAAACACAGAAGACTTCTGACTGGACAAGAGTGACTCAAAGCTTGCAACAAAGCAAAACCACAAATACACGCTGTTTTTGTAGCCTACAAAAGGACCTCGTCTTTTTTCTCCAGGGTTTTTCTATAGGCTATCTGGCATACATTGCACTGGTCAAAATAATAATGTCAAGCCAAACAGAAGCAGCCTACCAAACTTTCTAACTATTTTTGCAGTCTGCAATGTATTAAGACCAAAAGTTACTGCTCACGCGTGCTTCCTCGCTACTACCAGTATAAACGCTGCCTTGTGTACAGTAGGCTACTCTTGAGTCAGTCGACGTGGTGTTATAGCCGGCAATTAATAAGGCAATTATTTATACCTTTTAATTGCGATGGAGGGGTTATGTAGGTTGTTTTAAATTTGTTGGTGTTGAGTTGTAAAGTGTATTCACTTAAATCTAACAGAACATTGCAGTTATGTCATCTTTTATACTGCAGGGCGATAATTCTATTCTACATTTTCACAGTTTTTCAAACAGGGTCTGTGACCATGTTATCCAGATTTAGTTTACTTTTGATTTGCCAAATTACGTTCAAAGCTTGTCAATTTAAAAGAAAATTTAGTTCATTCAATAGATTTTCCTGTTCGGTTTACGTTAAGTTTCGCCGGTATCAGATGTACGATATCTCCATTAATGTTGCCGTGTGTGTCGAGTTGGAGGAGGCGCTACGGCAGTTTTCCAGTGATGTCACTATGGGCGGGTACAGGGTACTATCTGCAGTGGAAAACCAATCGAGGCGAGCCGTGTAGAGCCGATTTGAGCTGGTACCATGCAGTGGAAAAGCTCCCAAAGCAGGTAGAGTCGAGACGGTACCATGCAGTGGAAAAGCGCCATTAGGTCACTGATAATAAGAGTTTTCCCTGTCTATTACAGTGCCACAATCTAAACTGGGCATACCGATTGGCTACTCACCAGCACATGCCAGACATTCTCATTGGCTCCCTCAAAGCTGCAGAAGCGTATGGAGACGCCCAGCAGGCCTTGACCCCCCCATAGGTTGCTAGGGGTGACGGTGGACTCCCTAAGTTCCAGTGTCTTAGAGGAATAGACCAGCATCCTGACAGGCTTCTCCACGCTGGCCTTCAGCAGGTCTTTCAGAGTGTCATTGTCCTTGTTCTGAAACAGAAAGGGGTCAGTTATAGAATTAAAATGAGAAGAATGAACATTCATTACAGTTACATTCAACCAACATTCTCATTGTCAGTACGTTTTTTGATGTGTGCATTTGGGCTGTATCAACAAAAAACAAACAAAAAAAAATCTAGAGTCAACCAAAAGTCTATTTTTGTCGAATTTGTTCAGATGAAAAGACAACATTCTGATTGCTTAGCTGACAGCCTATCAACCAAACAAAACAACCAGTCAACTGAGCAGAGTAAGTTCCAATGTGAATGTAGTCTGTTCTCAACATGCTAATTCAACAGCATGTGTACAGTCACCAGTCTTTCATTGTTGATGGAGACGATGAAGTCAAAGAACGGCTCCAGTCCAGCCCGGTGTCCTGGAGAGTTTTCCTGAACCTGAGAAGAAACAGACACCATGAGCTGTAATCGCTGTTTTCACATTGAAAGAGCTGCCGCAGAAAGGCATGAATAGAATTAAACAGTGATAAAACTACCGTTTGTGCCAATATTTAGCAGTAACTAGGGGTGGGTTGTACGGCGCTACAGGTACTTCAAAATATTAAGTAGGAGCATGAGCGGATGGTACGGTGTTACTTCTACTTAAGAAAATGTTTGCATTACAGCCTTTACTTAACTAATTTAAAGGGGCCATATGTACTTATTAAACTACTAAGATAAATGCAAGCTAAATTAGTAGACATCCGCAATTAATGGTTTAAGTGAATGTTTCAAATATTAACTTCTACAAACTTGTCCCGAGTGTCTGAGATACTTCCTATTTAAACATTTTTTGCCGGTCCGTCTATCAGTTTGCATTGACCTGTAATCTCCTCATACTTTAGACACTCGCGATACTATCCTTCCCTACCTAAAACTCCATGGACTAGCTAATACTATTCCGGTCTCATTCGGTAAGGGACAAGGAGACAAGTTGTTATTGTTTAAATTCAGTCTCGTAAACATTAGCGGTAGGATTCTATACAGTGCCCCTTTAAGGAAGGAACTTTTTACTCTTATATTTTACCAAATCAATTAATTATATTAAAATTATATCTTTGTAATATATTTGATGTGATTAGTGGAACAATTCTTAATATTGGAAATAGGCTAACATATGTAACATACGTGTGTGCTTGTCAACAAGAACACGTTATTATTACCGATAATTATTTTATTATTCCGGCTATTTAATTTAGCCAGTATTAATTACATATAATCAATATATTGTCAACAGTAAATTGAACATGTTTCAACTATGACATGTTTCATTGATGCTGAGGATTATGACTGCGGGATGCACAGGCTATTCTTTTGACAGTAAGGACGGTATCGTTTACCGTGGAGCTGTCTAGAACTAAATCATTCAAACCACATTTATGTTAGCAAGTTAGCTGCCTGGTTGTTTTGACAGGTACAATAACCTTGATTAAAAAACAACACATACAACAAATAAAACGCAAATACGTTTCTAACATGTGAAGCGACACTTGGAAACCTTTAGGTAGTACAACTCCCCAAACGTTGGGAGAAATAGTGTTAAAATAGCAGCTTATTTGTATTATTAGTTACATATACTAGGCCTGAATAACATCCCCGGGCTCAAGTTGACGGTGATGCCATAACAATTATGTTTTACATAGACCACTCCCCGCAACAACACCAGATGCTAATTAGCTAAACAGGTATCGAACGTTCTTTGAAGACGTCACCAGAAAATAAAAACCAAACACATACCCGAAGAACATGGTAGCCTTCGGATCCTCCTCCCGGTATCTCAACACTCTGAGATCCCCCCATGACAACACCGCTTTTATATTCTATTAGGATTTATAGTAATATATTTTCTGCTCCGGTAATATTGCTAACCGGTACACGTCGCCTGAATTGTTACGTGGCAGTCCACCAGGAAACAGGGCTGATGGGAGTTTTCTTCAGCCGCAGGAGTGGGTGTGTATTCCGACAAACAAAACGTGTTGTTTCGCCAAATATAATCATAGAGAATAAAATGGGGACCTGTCTACCTGCATTTATTCAATAGAAAATCTAATTTACCAAACATTTAAGTACTTAAACGGTCAGACTGATCAGAATTAGTTTTTAAACTTATAAATTTTAAGGCACATTAATTTAAACTAGCAGAAACATCGTAACTATCTCAACACAAAAATAATTGGAAAGACAGCAGTTATCAGACGAGCTCAAAAGATTTGCTATAGTCCGGTAAATACTGAGACATTACTCTGAGTTAGGTAAAACTGATTACCGTTCCCTGTATTTATGGAATGCCTAGCAGGTAAATTTAAGTTAGAAACATTGGTGCCTGAAAGGCAAACGTCTGATACAAGACCTTTTCACTGTGAACTGTGATTGATTTCCTTAATGTGTGTGATACCTATCCATGTTTTTCATTGTTTTCTATATCCACTTTCTGTATTACAGGGCTTAACCGTAAAATAAACCTTATTCTCAGCTTGATTTCCCTGTTTAAATAATAGTTAAATAGTGTACTAACCGTTCTCTGAAATTTGGACAGAAGTTTGTGAAATTTCTTCAGACCCGATATTCACAGCTGTACAACTGCCAATTTTAATATTTCAAATGTTTTTGTTATTATTTCTATGTATACGGGTTCACAGTGCAAACTGAACCAAGCAGTCCCATGCCATGGTTGGTAGCAAATATGTGTACTGTTACAACTCTGCTATACACAGGGGATACAGAAAACTGACAAAAGAAGTTTAATAATGTCTTGGGACATTAGTTCCCCAGACACAGATTTGACCTTTGGATCATAAGGTTGCTTTGGATAATAAGATGATGTCAGTCACACAAGCTTGTGAGCCTTGTTGCCATATTTTAAATATTTCTTTTTGATATCGTATTGAAATCGTATCTCAAAGCATTTCTTTCTTTGTTTCTCCAGAGTTTAAGTGTTCTCATCAAATTTGTTTTTCCAGCTCCAATAATTCTGCAGTACTTTGTTTCTGTCCATATGCCTAGAATTCTATGACGAAGCTCTCAGATAATCTTTAATTGTCAGTCATTAAAGATGAATAACTTTCCACATTTTCTTCAGTTTCAAAGGAAATGTCACTTTGACTTCCAAATATTCACAGTACACTGGTTCTTTGAAGAGTTAAACCTTCACACCCTCTCATTTGGCAAGATGTCATTAGGTTTGGTGTAGGTTATAAGTACATCAATGTGAATGTAGAATTATCTATCTGTAGGATTGGAGACACTCCACATGTGATGTAGAATTGTAGCTACAATCTGTGCAAATGTATGCCTCGTTATTAGAAGCACCTGTTTCAAACCTGGAATTCCATAGCTGTGTGCTGCATTGGATCTTGGCTGATCTACTGTACTCAGGATGTGAATTTTTATTTTTGATGCTTTGTTGGCTTTCTCTTGCTAGTTACAATCAAGCAAGTACTTTGTTCTTGCTTTAAAAAAGCCAGCTAATATAGGAAGTTATGTAGCAGTTCCTTTGTTTTTTGGAAGTGTTTGCTATGTTAATATAATGCCTGGATAGGAGGGGTGTGGTTTGTCCCTCCATTGGTTGCTTTCGATTGGTGTGAGTATTTAGGCTTCTTCATTTCCTCAAGCAGAAGCTTGAAGTGGCCTTTTGTCTAGTGGCAGTGTTGTCCCCTGCAATGAAGAAAGTCACCGAAACAAAGACAATTCTGCAGAGTTGTTCTCCAGAGTTATTCTAGGGAGGTAAGAGAGGAAGATACCTTATCAGTTGTACTGTCATATCTGTTGTCCCATGTTTAAAACATAAATAAATTGCTGTCCATTTTGTACAATGTGTCTCTTTCCCATCCCTGTCCACCATCTCCTCGTCATTTCTAGTCACCACCAAACCTGTGGCTGCAACTGTTATAATCTTGTGTTCCCAGTCCGGTCATCCCATGTGCAATACCTTTTACCTGGCAGTGTTTGGAACTGTCGATCTGCTGTCAACAAGGCCGAATGAGATCTGGTTTTAACATGAATTGATGTGACTACAAATGCGTATACGATTTGAATTATAAATACAATATATAATTCCGGTGGTGGACACCGGTGGTCAGGGAAGCCGTCCGACTGAAGAAGGAGGCCTTCCGGGATATGTTATCCCGGAGGACTCCGGAGACGGTTGCAGTGTACCGACGGACCCGAAGGGCTGCAGCCTCTGCTGTGAAGGAGGCAAAACAGCGGGTGTGGGAGGAGTTCGGGGAAGCCATGGAGAAGGACTTTCGGTCGGCACCAA
>JACXGI010011958.1:0-23867 GCA_016801175.1 Esox masquinongy | reverse complement strand
AGTACAGGTCAGTACAGGTCACAAGTGATTAACAGAGTACAGGTCAGTACAGGTCACAAGTGATTTACAGAGTACAGGTCAGTACAGGTCACAAGTGATTTACAGAGTACAGGTCAGTACAGGTCACAGTGAGCACTGAAATGTATACACCCAACTGTCCTTCTTTCCTCAGATGGACCCCAGTCAATCCATAGATGACATTCTTGATGAATCAATCTGTATGGGTGAGTGGAGAGCTCTCTGGACTCTTAACAATGAAACTTTATCATTTCCTACTCACCATGGCTGATCATGGATAACTACATGCTTTTGTTTTGGCCAGCAGTAAATAAAACTAAGCTCTAATATATTGATGATTTGTCTTCCGATATTGTGTTCCTCCCTTCTAGATGCTCGCTCCCTGTCTGTCGCAGAGCTACAGTCCCCAGTCCTCCCAGGCCCCTCCCCTCCTCCTCAAACAGACCAATCCCAACCCTCCTGTTGTCATTCAAATAATGACAACTTCCTGTCCTCTCCTCTCTGCTCTTCCCTCCTGCTGGAGCTCCCACCGTCGCCTTCCATAATGGTTCCCCGTCAGCTGGCCCCACCTCCCCCTCCCTCCATCTGTACATCCCCCTCGCCCCCCACTGTGACCGCACGGAAGAGGCGAGCTCCGGCGAAATTTGACCCTGCTGATTGGTTGGAGGCGTTGACCTCTGGACTCCACCCTCTCAGTCCTCCATCTGCCCCATTTGTTGAGAACGACTTTGGCCTCGATTCGGACCTGACCGTCTTCCGAGAGTTGGACCTCATGGTGGAGCAGTGGTGAAGGCGAAGGTCTGTGTGTGAGGGTGTGTATATGTTTGTGGCAACAGATCTGTAAATCCCCTCTGTTTACTTCAGTAAGTGAACAGTCTGTTTGAGAGAGGCGGCTGTGGGTCTGCACTCCACGCAATGTCGAGAGACTGACAACACGGCACTGGAACTGATGAATACAGACTGAACGTCACCGGAGGTCCAGTTAACTGGAAGAGAGAAACACATACAACACACCCAAACACAATCCCTTGGGTCCTGTTAAATCACAAACAGGTAATAAAAAAAAAAAACAACGACAAACAGAGCATATTTGCGGTCAGGCCACTTAGGACACATTGTTTACAGTGAGACACAGAAACCTAGTTGCATATTAACCCTGACATATACGCTAGCTGTTCACTGTGCAGGAACCATTGCATTGTTTCTGACTGAGTACCTCAGAGGGTGGGCGCTGCGTTAGCTGGAACAGAGCTCTGGTGTTCCCACGTCACGGTGCCCTGTGACAGACAGGGCACACAGCTTGTCCGAGTCTCCAGGCCTTTCCCCTGGTGCCAGACAAACAGTCGGCATGTGGAGAGAGAGTTAGCAGACATCGCACATTCTGTGTGTTCCGTAATGAGCGCACACACACACACACACACACACACACACACACACACACACACACACACACACACACACACACTACCACTGAATCTGCATTGCTGCCAAATGCACTTAGCTACTTGTTTGTGTACATTAAGTGTACAGTGTCACTATGTATTGATTTTGTACAGTTGATATGTAAAATAGAGTGAGCGGCTGTTTCCACAGTGTGCCTGTTTTAACAGTGATCTCAACATTGACAATATATTGCTGTAAAATAGAACATTGCGAGGAGGTTCACTCACAACCATGGAACCACTATGCTCAATTCATTGCCTATGTGTTTTTTCTCTAAGAGAACGAAGCATGTAAACAGCCTACAGTAGTAACTCCAGGGTTAAACAGCAATCATTCACTCTGAGAGGGTTCAGTGTCTTCTACAAGACCATATTACCACAGTAGATTTTCCCATCAGGGAGAAACAGGTGGTCATTGTGTTTCGTGAGTACCTCCCACACGGTTTGGAGGACGCAGCTTGGTGTTTGACACATTCACCAAGTGTTTACACCTGCTGTTTTGGATGATGAAATGTCAAATAAATAAGGAATGCAATCTGCAAAGGATTAAAATATCAATTTGTTTCATATAACAATTTAATATATTTTGTTTTAATTTGTGTTTTTTTTGTCCTTTACTTCTAAAACCGGTGTAAACCGGAAATTAATCTGTCCCAAAGAGAGGCCATTTAATTGCAGGAACATGTGTTCCCAGAGACCACAATCTCTCTGTTGATCATTTCTATATTGACCCCTAGTCCATGCTGCCAATGACCATGAGAAGTATACCACTGGATTGGTGAAATAAAAATGGAAATAGCTCTCCCTTTCCCTTGATAGGCTAGGTGGAACTCTCCCCACATATCCAGTCTACTACAGTCATAGTAGTAACTTGTGGCTAGGGGTCATTATGGGATTGGCCATAGGACTGTAAAATGACCAAGGGTGTCCAATCAGCAAAGAGTTGAGGAAGTGAATAATGCACTTCCTCTAGCATGGCTCATGATGCAGTTGTCTGTCTGTGTTTCTGTGCAATACGTGATTGACAGGGCAGACCAAAATCTTAACTCAAAGAGCCAGAAATTGAAGTATTTACAAAGCCGACATTCTTTTCTATTCCACATAATGTTCTACAGTATCTAATAGTTCGGAGGTCATGAAAGACTTAATTCAGTTGCTGTGATTCTGATTGGTTGTGCAGCCTGTCAATAAGTGAGGTGTGCGAGTGTCGATGAAGACCTGAGAACCACCCACAGCCCCTGTTAGCAGTATGTGGATGACTCCACCTTGCTTTTCAATAGGCTGGGGGGGACTTCTGCATGTCTGGTTCATGTAGATTAGAAAGCCAAACCGCTATAGGGGCTGGAGGTTGTGTTTCGAACAGGCCTGTTTGTTATTTACATGGGGAATATACAAAAAATATGCTTCCTTACTTCCTAGCTGGCTAGACACCCTTCTTAAAGACCATTGTGTGAACTACAAACTGTGATCTTACTAATGTTCCCTAGAGCCATACATTTATTTGTATCAATATTCATGGCTCTGATGTTCCCCAACCAGTCTCAGACTGATAACCACTGTGCTAAGTGCAATATACATTGAATGTGATGAGAACAGCCATTCGGAAATGCCTGGTCTTTACACTAACCCTGTAGCCTGGGAGCCAATGACAGTCAGTTTCTGCTTTACGTGCTGTTGAGTTGTCTTGCCAAAAAGGTCAGTGATGTAGCATGACTGAGAGCAGAAACAGTCAGGTACTATTCACAGGCAACCCACCCCTGAATCCAATAGCTTTCATGTTCAAGTGTTTTACGAGCAGCATTGTTGTAGAATTGTAGAAAACCATGCTGAATGGTGAAAATGGGACAGACTGACAACCGTGATAATCACTGTGGTCAAAGATGACTTCTGTCTGCTGCACTTAGGATTAACAGAGAGACAACACGGGAGAGTAACATGCTACCTCTTGTGGATGGAGATGCTTTAGGCCTACTGTATTTTGTCTGGTCCTGGATAACTACTGTGTATGTTGGTCACTTCCCCTAAATCTGTTCCAGTATTACCTAACCTGTTAGGAGTGTTTCATTTTCAGAATCAGCGGAGGGTTTGGTGGGGAAAACAGAACACACCAGGTTATTCCAGGTAAACCAACAGGAGATTCTAGGCAAAACCATGCTGCTATGCTGTAAATGCCTGATCCCTCCCCCTTCCTGTCTGTCTATGTTGTGAAGATATTTCTGTCCACCCTTTAGGCTTTCTGTAGACAGAATGAGTTAATGAAGGGATAGACTGAGATTTTGCTTAGAAGCAAGACCAAGAAGCATTCTGAGCTGAATTTTCCCATTGTTTCAGTCAGCTCCATTCATTGGGTGTTACATTTAGCTTCCAATGATGATATACTTCCTGACTGATCTTGAGATCGAAGAGATCACCGTCTACTCCTTCTTCATCTCATTTTAGTACTCGATCCTTGAAGTGGGGAGACGACAATGACAAAAAGACAATCATTGTTTGATTTGAATTATTCATTCATTTATTTATTGTGTAATTTATTCATGCAAACATTATCGATCCATTCTCAAATTGTAATTTATCAAAGCATTAAGAAATTAAAAGTCTTAATAGATTTCCAATCCACTGTCTCGTCTTTTGTGTTATCAGGGAGGTTTAGTAAGTGTACTGTATACTGGACAGCAAATTACAGTAATTGAAAAGTAAAAGGAATAATGAATTGAAGGGTTTTGTTACAAAACTCTTTGTTTGCATTTTGAGAAATGTTATGAAATGTACATTATTAAACGTTTTGTGATGAATAAAGAGATATTCTTCTTTCCATTTACCATGACATCGGCCAATGAAAAGATAGACCTGAATTTTTTTGAATATTGCAAGGTTTTGTTTGAGATTCAATTAAAATAATCCTATTTTACAAAAAATCTATTAAGATAATTTGCTTCAACATATACAAACAACATTTCCACTAAAGCTCACAGTTAGGTTGATTGTCTCAGTTAAAACTTATTTGTTCATGAGGCTGCAGTCAAACAGATGATTTATTTTTGGTATGTTAGAAAATCTACCCCCTAAATTCAATGTACTATGTCATTAACTATTTATAATAATGGACTATTCAAATATTTATTGATTAATGACTTCCACATGCCTTGATTGAGAGTTTCAGGAATACTATCAGTCAATATGGCACCTGACAACTCATGAAAACAGCTGGTACATTGCTAAGACCCATTGGGCAAAAATGGGTCAACTCAACATTGTTTTCCCACAAACAAAATGTGTGACATTAAACCAATAACTGATTGAATCTGACAAAAGTAATCAGCATAAAGGAATTCTCCTTTCTAGCCAACTTTGAACCTAAATTCAGTGACATGCTGATAATTTCTTCTCGATTACGTACACGCAGTGGAACTTACAGCTGCTGACTCTCTAGTGCAGCTCTGTTGATGTGGATGGGGGCGTGTTCCCTCCTCCAGCAGCTGAAAATTGTGTCCTTTGTATTGCCGACATTGTAGCAGAAGTCATTTGCTCACCGTCTCTTTGTAGGCTGAGTACTCGTTATTGGCCATCAGACCAGCCACAGAGGGGTCATCCGTAAACATGATGATGGAGGGAGTGTCGTGGTGGTGGGCCACGCAGTCATGGATGAACAGGGAGTATAGCAGAGGGCTGAGGGCACACATCTTGGGGCCCAGTGTTAAGAGTGAGGGTGAGGTTTTACTGCCAATGCTTACAGCATGAGGTCTGCCAGTAAGAAAGTCACGTAACTAGTTGCACAGGGTGGTGTTTTGGGGAACATTAGTTTGTGCTTTTTCCCGGGTCTAGGTTTTATTCTGGGTAGGTGAATCTTTGAACAGGTTCCAGTCTTATAAGTACTTGGGTTTAATAACAGATAAGTGTCTCAAGTTTAATCCCAAAAAAGAGGGTCTTGTAAACAAACTCCTGCCCATATGGAATACTGGGCCACGTGCCATCTCAGAGTCATCCTATTGATTTTAGCTGCTGTTGAAAGGGATGGCAGAAATCGAAGAAGGTATGTTTGTAAATGAATTTGAGCCTATTCATTCCTTCTTGATAATTCATTAAAAATGTAGTTTTTTTATACTAGCCACCTAGCAAATTTATAAAGTTGGGTGTAGCCTGTTAGTCTCCATCCATGGGTTACTAATCTCCCATGCTTATATCAAATTACAGAGACGCCACTTCAACATATCAACCATTATCGAACTAGATAGTCTAGTTATAGGCCTACTAGCAGGGCCGTGCACAGACTTGTCCAGATGCTGAAACTGAAAAAGTGGGCGGAGTTGTTGGCTCACACAGACGGACGATGTGTCGGATTGTGTGATACACCAGACAAAGATGGACGATGCATGCCAGTCAGTGCGCGTGATGCACGTCACGGAGACGGATGGCCGCATGTCAACTGGAAAGGGCACTGTGCTCTGCACAGGTTGAGCCTTACCTGGGCATGTGCCTGCTTACTAGTAATGCATGTGTGCTGGTAATGTTGCAAGATTGGACTCTCATTCCCTTTAAATATTCACCCAGATTTAAGCAAAGATGCATAGAAACGTACTTACATTCTTAAAAGAAATAACATTATATTGTTATAGGTGCCAAGTATTCAAACCCTGAATTTCCCAAAGGTTATTGGGTTATGACACTATATGCCAGCGTGGCAGCTGAACGCAACTAAAAATTAATAATAATTACTTAATAAAACAAAACCGCAGAGTTAAAGAGGTATGCTTACATAATAACACATAATTAAACAATTGACATAGAATTAGACATGATAATTGGCCCGCGGTTGCAGGAGAAATCTGTTTTGAGGTGTTGAATACCCAGATCTACGGTCCAGACCAGCCCTCATCAATATTCATGTTGATTGTGCCCCCTCAAATCTACCGTGTGCATAACACCCCTGGGTTCATTTTGGGTTTTTAATTTCAAAATACGTCTGTTTCTTAAGCAAGAAAATGCCTGGTTTTTGCTTCCTTCTTGCCTATAATTGATTATGGTAGTACGGTGTTCACGCATGCTTCTAGTCTACGGCCTCATTATGTATGCTGGACACTCTGTACCATGGGGCACTGAGGTCTGTAACAGATTCCAAAGCTCTCATCCATCACTGTACCCTCTATATGAGAGGGGGCTGGCCTTCCCTAGCTCTACAGAGATTAAGCCATTTTGGTACATTTTCATTTACAAGGCCAAACCTAGGCAGCTCCCTTTTGACCTTTGTTCATACCTTGTCTGGCAGACTAATGGTGAATTTTGCCTGTGCTCTCGGAAGTGTATTTCTTTGGCAATGTCTTAGACACGTACTGGGCAAGGGAAAAAAGCATTCCTGTGCTCTGCTCTCTCATTGAGATTGCATTTTATCTGTCTCACAATCTTAAATGTTGGTGGCTCTCTCGTTTTTATGCTTTTATCAACAGTGGAAAGAAGATTGCCTTTATTTGGCTTTATGGTCCAAATTACTATAATCTTTTGTGATGCCACAGAAGGTTTTATAAATATAATGCTACTGAGAAGACACCACAACAAATATCAGACTATGAAACGTTGTACTGTACATTTTAGAGTAATACTCAAAATACCTAAGATAAACTCAAATTAGAACTAAATCTATTGGCAAGACAGAGAGCAGAATTTGGTATTGATCAGGTTAGACTCAACCATTACTTTCATGGTAATTGTCCCAGTTACAGGCTGAATAACAAACTACGCTGTGACCAATTTGCTGATATATCAAATATTGCATCTGAAACATAATTGTTATCAGATCCTAAAGTAAATCAAAGATTGTCCTGGTTCTATGAGAAAATGTGCACCTCTGATTGTAAAAACCCACAGCCAGAATAAATATTTCTAACACAAATAAGAATTTAACTTCTTTTAGTAGAGAAGCCCACCTCTGATCTGCCTCAATGAACTCAAAAGCTCATAAGACAACATCAATAAAGGCAAATCACCTGGATTTGACTACATTCCTCTAGAGATATTTAAAATGTTGGAATCAATTATGTCCACTTGAAATGATTAACATAGCTGTTCAGAATATTGTTCATTTGGGAATGGTGAACACAGCACCCACTTTGCATTCATTAAGAAAGGCTAAGTATGATGATCATAATGAAACAACTGTCCCAACACTTCACAAAACTGTTTGACAAGGACTAACGCTGGCTGTTGAACCAACATCTATCCTTGAGAGATTTCTGTTGACTAATAACATACTCAAAAACAACTGTGTGGTGTTTTATTTCTCGATATAGATTATGCTTTTGATGGGCTAGATGGTCATACCTTTGGGCTGTGTTGGACATATGGTACTTGTCTCCAATTTCATAACTAAAAAACATTATATGTCAATCTCTCAACCATGGTAATGTTAAAATCTGCTCTTTTCCAACCAGAACCAGGATCCAATTGCTCCTTTGCAATTTTCACTGTCCATAGAACCCCTGGCCCAAATAATTGAAGGCAATTACACCAATCTCTTCGAAATCTACTGATCACTACATCTCATTATACGCATATAATATTTTCCTATATTTAGACATTGTATCTCAATCGTTACTAAATGCCTTGAAGATATTAGATAATTTCAGCTTCATCTCAAGTTATAATATATATATATTTTTTATGTAACAAAATCCTCCCTACTGCCTCTCAAGACTCCAATGGAAATTGCTATCAGCTTAATGAATACAAAAACAACTTTTGGAGAACAACTTTCTAAGACAGCCATTAAAAGACCATGGTCTACAGACCTAAGTGAATTGAAGTACAGTAAGTATTTTTTTTATCCTGATGCAAACCATCAATTTATTATTTTCAAATGTTTTAATAAATTATATTTAACTTAAATAATAAACAATTGTTTTCTGGGTTGAGCAGGTTTAATTAAGACAGCCACTCCAACATCCTCTGATTGATCTATTCCGTAGTGATGTGTAAGCTTGGTATGCAGATCACCAATCCAGGTTTATCCTTCAAAGCCAGGCTTGTTTGAATACAACCACAAGCTGTGTCTATAGACACACTGAAAGGCCAGCAGATCATAGGCTAACTCTGTTGTCTGTTGTGTCACAGTCTCCCTCTCTTTTCTCTCTCTATCTCTCTCTCTTTCACTCACACATACACACAAGCACACACACATCTAAAGAATTTATTGTCCAACTCAACCATACCCTAGAAGCATCTAAGAAAGAGACCTAACGAGACAGAAACAAGATTAGACTAGCCATTCCTAATCCACCCAGGGGTAAAAGTGTGTATATTTGTGTGTGTGTTTGTGCGTGCACGCATGCGCGCGCACGTGTCTGTGTGTATTTACAGAGGTAACACTCCAAAGCCGTGACCAGTGTGTAATGAAGGATCTTGGGTAATGGCCTCTCTCATCTTTTCCTCTCGGTTCCCTTCGATAACGTTTTCTGCCCCATGTCACAGGAATTAAAAAGAGAAGGCAGTGTTTCATATGTAAAGCAACCAGCACTGCCGACTCGGCAGATGGACCGTGTGGATCCCCTCCCTCCACCCATCTCTCTCTCTAGTTCTTTCTCGTCTTTCTGCGTTCTTCCTCCATCTCTTGGGAGACCGCGGAGATGTGGGCCCGGGCTTTGATCATTGGTAGAAGGTCGCTGTGGTTCGATTACTCCAGCGGTCCAGCGAGAGCTTTGCTGTGCAATTATAACCCCTGGGAGGAGAAGAAGGGAGGATGGTTAATTCCTCAAAGACAGAGTTGTAGTAGCATGTATGTTATTTCCAGCCAATATCAATACGTTTACATGTGATAAAGAGACAATTTGACCTCCAGCAAAACAATGGAAATGCCATGGCAGCGCACCTTACGTGTTCCACAATCAACAGAGGAAGATTCTGAATCTGGCCTGCATTTAGGGCATTGTTTTTATATGTAGACCTATTTTCTCACTATCTTGGTGTAAAATCAGAGCTTAGTGCTTCTGTTGATGTTAAACCCAATACATGATGTTACCAGAGGTGATGTAGTGGTAAAAAAGGTGGGTAAACTATAGACGTAAACTATAGATGTTATGGTAAACGATCATTGATACAAACAAAAACATATTCCATTTTTAAACTGTATCATGTGATTGAATTTCACCCAGGTCTATCAATAGGGAAGGCCTAATTATCGCTAAATACAAAATCCATTCCTCCATCTTTTTAATCACATTCATGTTTTTTAACTTGTATGAGCCGCACTGCAAATATGTATAGTAAACTGCTGAAGTGCGGATATACGTGATAATAAACAATTTATATGTATACAAAATTGTCACCTATGAAACCGGTAATGACCAATATTCAATCAATATACCATTTCTCTCTCTAAAACAAGCTTTAAAAAATAGTTATTTGACTACACTACCTTTACACTACAATGGATTTGGCAAACATACTTTATTATCGACAAAATCTATGATATGCACTGCCAAAGCGTTAACCTTTCTCCTCTTACTGTCCCTTCCTGTACTGCAACCTGCCTCAGCATCACTGATTGTTTCAATATTCTCTGTAAAGCAAAGCTTGAAATTGTTTTTATTGGCATGAGAATTATTTTCTTTTGCATTTCACTGCTCTTTTTTTTCACTGATTCCAAATGTTAGTTACTATTGGGGTTTTACCCAATCGGCTCAAACCCTCTACAGTAGCTTTCTGGGCAACAGTTAGGTGAATTTATAGTGGCCTCCTATATATTTTTAGGATTATATAGCAAACAAGTTTACTAGTTATAAAGTCTCTGTTGTCTAACACAGCATCTAGCTATGTAACAAGAGCTATTTCATTTAGCAAATTACAGCTAGCTAGCCAGCAGACTGAAATATCGTCAACTGTATTTCAGTCCTTTTCACCACTCATTTTTCAAGTCTCTGGGATTTTTGTTCTGGGTGCGTTTTTCTTTTCCTACAACAGACATGAGAGTTAGGCGGATTTTAAAAAGTTCCTTATGTGGTTAGCATCTTGAATTAGCTAGTTGCCAACACTGGTCAGGGCCAGGGATTTACTAACCACTCTGTTTAGGTTGAGGTGGTTTGATTAAAGTAAGTGCACACGGGTAGGTGGAGTTTGCTGTTGGATAGAAAGGTGAAAACATGACAAGCTCACTTGACTCATGATTCCAAATGTTTTTAAAGAAATCGACGTTATTAGGTGATTACAATTTAGATCAATAATATTAACATTCTTAGCATTGAGTAACGCTGTGAACCAAACAAAAGGTAAGTAAACAATAATGAACTAAAGCTGATTAAATGCTATTTAACAAATAAAAAGTGTGTAAAGAGCATTTACCCTCCACTATATCTCTGATCATCTGCATTACACTTCAAAACGGAAACCAGCACCAATTTCTAAAAGCTAGCTATGCTACCAGCTTAAATGAATAGTTTTGAGCATTTTTACATCTATTTTTATTATTCAGTGAAAATAGCCAAATATGTCATATTTTAGCAACCACAAGCATTTTTTGCACAGGCAACTGGTTTGCAGTGACACAAATCTTCTGTTTTCATATCCACATTTGCCAAATTTGCATCAGTCCACATTTCAATCACATTCATAGGTGTTTTGAAATCAGATTAAAAATCAGATTCCTTGCTAGAAGATTTGTGCGTGAACAGTGAAATCAGATGTTTTCGGTATTTCACATACCTTGCCTCTTGTTAGCTACACTCTTCACAGTTTAACAAACAAATCAGTGATTATGTGTGTGGAGACATGTTCGATTGATAACACTTACAGGGTACATCCTTAGCCATAACATAGCATTGTAAGAGGCTGGGCAAAAACAAGCTGTTCTGAGGGGAGAGCGTGACGCTCGTAAGGCACCTGACCTTTGCTAGGCTTGACCAGCTGAGGGAGGAAAGGGCTGAGCCGACTAGAAAAAAGAGAGGGAGGAAGATCAGAGTGGCCCCGGCTCCATCTGGAATATCACCTAATCTTGCCGTGGACATGCCTTGAATTCTATGGAACTATCCAGTGTTTCTACTTAACATAGATAGGCCCAAGTAAAAGGAAGGCCCTAGCCTGGCTGTAAAACAGCAGACATCTGTGTCTGGTTCTGTGAGCAGGGGGCTCCAGCACTCAAGCTCTGCCTTTGAGCATCTTTGTAGCCTCAGGATATCTACAATTAGAACATGAGTTTTTCTTGAGTTACAGGTACACTACTCACTGGGATGCTCTTCGTATAATGTGTCTAAAATTCAAAGGCTAATTAGTAATGAATTGGAATTGACTTATTTGAGTTATGATGATACTGTGAGAGATAACTTTGTCTTCAGCCACTCTTGGAGGACAGTGGAGGTTAAGCAAAAAATGTTTTGTTATTATACACTGTTTCCTTTTTGTAGTGTTAGGGTCATGTCTACTCAATCTTTATCAAATGAATTCTGTCATCTGTTGTGTGATTCAGTCAAACCAGAGTCTGTTTCTCTTGAAGACCGTCCTTTGGGTTTTTTCACAGCTCAAACAACAGAAAGCTAAATGTAATGGATATGATGGCCTCTATAAACCACAGAAACACACACACTAATCAACCCAGGGAGGAGAGGACACAACAGTCTCATATTGTCTAAAGTGTTATGACTCATTAAGGAACAATTCATCCAATGACCCTTGATCTTCCAGAATCAGACTTTTTATCTGCACATAACCCAAAATCTAAGGATGTGTTAGCCTATTCTGTTGTTTTTTATTCATGTTATGTATTGTTTCAAAACACTGATGAAAAAGAAATGTCAATTTCTCGAAAAGGGCATTGACATTATGGTATATAAATATTAAGAGATCCCTAGCTTTTCGCAGGAACACTAAATTTGCAGCAGTCTAATGTTTTGCTCCACAACCACCAACATTGTCAAAACGATACAGAAACCTCAGGCTCGTAAACACCCGCACTTAAAGAAGTTTTACCCGCGACAAAGTGACCTGCGATGGATTCTCAAAATTCAAATGACAGAAATAAAATGAGATTTACACCTGCACTTGTTTCTTAAAGTCAAAGTCGTCAGCAGGCAAAGATAAACAAATGATCGCACTTTTCTGTGATCAGAGCAAGCGGAATCACATGACCTACCTGAATGGTATTGAGTTCTTCCCGACACACCTTTCCTCCTCAAATATCGTGATGAATTCCATATAGTGTTTTATCTTGAAGACAGCGCCATGTTAACAGCTATCTGATCAATAGTTGCCTAATCTTTTAAAAAGTCCTATCGGAAAAAGATAAAACATCAGGTATCGCCTGACATTGTTCTGAGTAAGATGCATCGATAGCAGATGACTAAATCACATTTTGGGTGGCTTGGGGTTAAACGCCTCCCTGGTTTGGAAAACGTGTCATGAGATGTGATGAAGTTAGACCTCTAAATTTATTTTTGATATGTCAATAGGAAGGCCTTAGGCTAAGTAATCCACTTGTGATTATATGTCAATAGGAAGGCCTTAGGCTAAGTAATCCACTTTAGAGAAAAAAAACCTTTTATTTTTGCGATCCTGTTTTTTGTGGTGATCATGTTTAGGGTTGAACGCCCCCTCTCCTTTGGGGAAAAATAGCCCGGGGGTATTTTACCCCTGAGAATATATTGGTAAAATTTAACAAAATTACAACAAAGAATTTGCTGAAATATAACAAAAGATCAAGATATAGCTTAATATAAGCAGTTTTTTTATCTTAATAGCTAGTATACTGAGCATATATTAACTTCTATTATAATAGGACTATCAATTGGCACTGACATTGAATAAATTGCTCAATACTATTGATTTAATGTTTTTAACTTAATACTTTCGCACGGTTAACAAAATATATTTAAAAATAGTCATCAAAAGTTATTTGGAATATCAATATCATGGTTAAATTTTTTTTTTGTTAACTCACTTAAATATTGCTATCAAGATTGAATTATTTTCAGTGGTATAGATTACATTGATAAAATGATTTTGACACCTATATGGAATACATCTTAATTGGGGGGTAAAAAAACCCAAGGGGCATTTTAACCCTTAGGGAGGGGCATTTTGCCCCGATAATGGGGTAAAATGCCCCATTTACATAGTTTGGCATTTGATTAAGTTGCAATAAAATAGAATCATTCTGCCCAATATTTTTTTTTCTAGATGTATTTGTCTGAATAGCCAATATGTTCAAATAAAAATCTGACCAAACATTGCTTTTTTGATTTTCCTTAAGGGGGCGTTTTCCCCCAAGTTTCCGGCGAATATTATCGTAGGCATACTCCGTTTTTACCTGCCAAAAACATTTAACTAGCTCTTCATCCGTCACTAATCTGGTTATGCGCGCCCACCTTTGCGGACACGATGATCACACGCACATAACACCTGAGGCGCGCAACTGTTATTTTGTTTCAAATATGATTGAGGTTTTTATAACATTCAATTTAAAAAAATCAAACACGCAACGTGTCAAAATTATTTCGCGCACCTATTATTTTTCAATTGAAGTAATCCTAGAAGTTATCAAAGGCCGCATTTCTTCAAAATTAGGCCTGTCTGTAATCTAATAATAATATTTTAGCTGGTAACTTTATGGATTACAGTTAGTGATTTTTGGAATCTGTTACTTCCCAACTCTGCTCCTGACACAGAACTCCCCAAAGCACTGTGCTACACCTCCGCTTTGTTTTCCAATGTGCCAGAGGCTACTTAGGCTCCATTAACAGTCAGTAAGACTAAACAGGGAAATAGTGAGGACACATTCTTCATTTACCCTGAAGGCAAACCGTGCTGATGACGGCTGCTGCATAACGGCACTTTGGGATGTCCGATTGGATCAACGCATCTAACTACAGGTGATTCTATTCCCCTCAGTTCTATACATCTATCTACCTCTCTGTTGGCCCACAAGAAATGCTAACAGTTCTGTTGACTTCACTCACAGTGACATTTTAGTCAGTATAGTCAGTCCATTACGCTGTTGGTCTTGCACATGCCATAACACATTCAAAAACTGTTTGAGAAGATTGTCAAAGCTGAACTATAGTGCTACAGAACAAAATGCTGAAACACTATTATGGTATACCGAATAAATGAAGAAACAACGTCAAACGTTGTGATCTTGAATGTAAACCAGGACTCTGTGGGTGTAATTTTGGGGCTTCTCCATGTTTCATTGCAATTTACAATTGTGTGTCTACTGCATAGCAATGAAAATTGATGCTGAAGCAGCATAATAAAAACAATAGTGGTTAGAAATATATTATATATAAAAAGGTTTTATAAAATAAATTGACTATTTCCTCCAGGGTTATAGTGATGTAATGATATCCTCCCACGTTATAATGATGTGATACCTCCAAGATTATACTGATGTGATGTCCTCCAATTATATTGATGCGATGTCCTCCAATTATATTGATGCGATGTCCTACAGTTATATTGATGCGATGTCCTCCAGTTATATTGATGCGATGTCCTCCAGTTATATTGATGTGATGTCCTCCAGTTATATTGATGCGATGTCCTCCAGTTATATTGATGTGATGTCCTCCAGTTATACAGATGTGATGTCCTCCTGTTATATTGATGTGATGTCCTCCAGTTATATTGATGTGATGTCCTCCAGTTATATTGATGTGATATCCTCCAGTTATACTGATGTGATGTCCTCCAGTGATATTGATGTGATGTCCTCCAGTTATATTGATGTGATGTCCTCCAGAGCGGACATTCATGGCAGGCAGTGAACCAGAATGATTAGACTCCTCTAATTGGAGCTGTGAAAAAACAAAGATATGCATACTGCCCGTCTCTCATGGAAACGTTTTGGAGCAGCCAGTTAGTGATTTTGAACTCAGTGCATATGCGTTCACATATGTAAATTGGTGTGTAAACTACATGTAATGATTATATGCTTGGTTCGAGGTTGTTGATGAAATTTGTCCAGATGAGAGTTCTGTTAGTATTGAAGAGTCCGAGTGCAGCAGAAAATGCTACCTTTCAGTGGGATTTGGGAAGTGCTTACCAAAGATTAGCTTTAGGTTTTAAAGAACATAATAACACCAAAGCTAACACACTGTTCTGCAAGCCTCTCTCTCTCATCAGCTGTCACTCTGTTCCTAAAAGCTGCTAGAATATGAAAATATTTGAATGACATGAATGAAATACAAACAATCTAAGTTTCTGTAAATAATATGTTTTGTGTGCGATTATAAAATCCCTTAAATGCATTTCATTTCAAGCCTTCTGATTCTAATCAGTTCCAGTGAAGTTTAACAAACTCTAGGCATTGATATTTTTGTCTTAAAAGAAAAGATCTTCCCTGTAGCATCCACAAGGGAAATAGCCAAAACATTGTACACAACCGCCAACGCTGCAAAATCCTGTTTGAATGCACACAAACGAGCAACAGTGAAGCTCGTGTCACTGGATTAGCCAATCAGCGGTTAAAGACCACCCACTTGCATTGATTGACCTATTCCTTGTGATCATGACAAACGCTATTAAATGATGAAATATGCCATTTATTGATGCAATATGCCTTAAATAATGAAATACACCATGAAATTTTGAAATGGTCATGATTTTATTTATGTACATCTTGTGATGAAAAACAACATTGGGAAATACAGTGTGTTATTATGAAATATAATTCCATTATTTTAAAAAGTGGTATTATAAAAAGAATTCATGATAATTTGTCACTTAAAATAATGTATATATTAAATTAATTATTTGTATACTTAATTTTGACTCCTTTGGTATAGTCAAATCCCTCAATTATATTCCACAACACATGCTGTTGCACTGTAGTGTAAGTTATGAGATAAGTTAAAGTTTCGCATTCTTCGTGGTTTTTCAATTTTAGTTTGAGTTGAAGTTGCAAGCTAGTGAAGACTTAAGAATCAAGGAGGTAGCGAGTGTTAAAATATTTTCTCAGATATCCGTGTAAGTAGTTCTGTAATTCCATTATCCTAGTAATCTTCTGCCCTTAATGAGGCAGTGGAACATTTGTGTCTCAATTATGCAAAATAACAAATTCATTCTTCCTAACTAATAATAAATGTATAATTTGATACCACATTACAGAGCAGACTCGTCCATTGTTTCATGGTGTAATTGGTAGAAAAAATGGCTGATTTACGTGGTTGGTAGAATCTACCTGCAACAGTGGCTGGTGCAAACTTTTTATTCTTAATTAAAACAAAAAAGCTTTTAAATGTTTTTATGTCAGACTAACTGCTTTACAAAAAACTATTGTGGTAGAATATTCTAAACAGCAACAATATCTGTAGTAACATAATTATAACAAGAAAAACAACTACCTAGGACAATGCTACTCTAGCACTGACTACACTGATATTAACAGCCACAATAACTAATTTTGTTTTTGGCAATCCAATGTACATCCACCCATGTTGTCAGACTTGAAAAATGCTTGGCACTACATATTACATACTTTTGCTAGAGCGTGCAACGGACTTATCTGACCAATGCAGGGCTAGCTAGCAGCATGTGACCAGTCAAGGCATGCATGATCAGAGTATGGGATGTATAGGGATATATTATTCTATGTTTTATTATTATGATGTTGTTTTGATGTTTTCATTTGAGTATTTGTTTTTATGCTATTGTATTTTTATATATATTTTTTTTTCTTTGTAAAGCAAATTGAACTACAATTATACTTGGTTCAAATGGTCGAGGCCAAATGCACATTTGTGGGCCATCAAATCAAAAGTTATTCTAACAAGTATAATTGCTTTTGAGAAAAAATGAAAAAAACAACAGATTTTGTCACAATGTTGTAGTAATGATAATTTCAGCGAGTCTGTGAAATTATGTTGCCACAAGCTGGTTTTGAGATAATTAACAACTGAGGACCCATTTTTGCATCTGGTCCTGTAATGCTCAGTTGGTGACGCCAAGGATTCTGGGATATGTTTTCATAGGGGACTAGTTCAAATTCCTTCAAATGTAATAGAAAGTGTTTACAAAACACAAGAAGCAAACAACATTGGGTCTCCTACCTATGAACAAAACAATGGCAAGTCACATGAGTCGATGCTAAAGCTTTGTGCATGAATGTGATTGAATAAGTGCATTTTGTTATAGGAAACTATTAACAAAACAGGTGGCAAGATCCCTGCAGACAGGTGGTTAGAGGCCTCTTAAGACAGGTGGTTAGAGGCCTCTTAAGACAGGTGGTTAGAGGCCTCTTCAGACAGGTGGTTAGAGGCCTCTTCAGACAGGTGGTTAGAGGCCCCTGGAAACAAGTGGCTAGCGGTATTACAGATTTAGGCCTAACGTAATATCCCAGATACCCTATTAGTGTCATGGATATTCTTTGAGGATTATATGCTGCACCTGTTGCAAGCTATCATCAGAAGCCCTCAGGGAGGAAGATTGACATGGCTAACAGACTGTTTGAATGTGTCTAGTGTGAATGGTATTACAATACGTAATAGAGTATACCAGAATATACACTTCCATCAGAATCCCAAAGGTGGTAATCTTTAAATTGAATGTGCATAAGAAACAAAGTTAAGTGTTTGGTCCACATTGACGTCACTACATGTGTTTGTGGAAAAAGAAATGTAGAGTTCAGTGTCAAAAAGGTCTGCATAGACAAAACAGAGCAATAATTGTTACCATGAAAGCACCAAGAGAATGGTTGACGTAACAGGCATACAGAGGAAGACAGTTTTAAATGCTAGAACGCATTCCGGCCTCGTGTCTGTGTTACAAATGGCTAAACAAAATGACATAAATCATGCAAGATAAGGAAGACTTCACTGCGGTCTACACAACCAACAGCCATGTCTCACACACACAAATTAGTCATAAAATTATGGTTTTAACAGTAGAGACATAAGGCTATACAATGCCTATTACTGCATTACATGCGATATTACGGTGGGATTCTTCATTCCCAGCTTATGCTAACTGCTATTCCATATATTTTGTTTGCGTTATTAATACCTTAGACTATATTTTCAGTATTTAGTATTCAGTCAGTTAACCTATTTTAACCTACAACCTAAAAACTAATATTTCCAACTGACATCTTTGTAGGTCACTGCAAATTTTGCGCCAACCTGTCATCTCGTAAGGAGTCAATAGTTTTAGCATAAATTGAGATGTGAATATAGCGTAATATGAGCCAAATGCTTATTTGAAGTTAGCATCTGTAAGTGCCAATTGAAAGAATTGAACTTGGATTGTGAAGGAATACTGGTTTAAGCGATGTTATACTCTGGCACAATTCTCTCTCAGCTTTACCAAGACCCTCATAAAGTGTTGATCTTTTGATACTGTGGTTTTGCAACTTTGGTCAAGTTGGTACTGGAGTGTAGGGATGACTGTCATTCCTTAAAATCACACGGCAAGTTCACTTTCCCCTTGGCATTGTAGTTTCATGTGGCATGGTAGTATTAGCAGACTTTAGTGTTAGCAGTAGATGAAAACATTTAAGTTTCACTTCCTCTGTATTCATTTTTTGCTATGTGACTATAAAGATAACTAGTAAAAACAGAACATGCATGTGCACAGTATACACACACGCATTTGTTGGTGTACAAAATTGTGTAAACTATATCACGTCACATGTGCATCATCCATAGAGCTAGAATAATGCAGCAAAATACTCTTGTTTCCAGACACCTCTGAGCAAGGGCGCTGAGCTCACTGCGCAAAACACTTGGATCTAGGTGAGCCAAAGAGACGTTTTTGGATAAACAACAAAATGAGTATTGTGGAAAGGAGAAAAATCTTCAACCAGTAACTGTAATATTATTACTAATATTGGAACTCTCCTGGGACACATTACTCACTCTTAGAAAAAGTAATTTTATTACTGCAACGCAGTAATAATACTGTACTTTGCAACACATTATCCCAATCATTGGTAACAAAAAGAAAATCCCTGAAAATCATTAATTAAATTGCTAATTGGCAACAAATCAAGAAGTTATACAGTACGTGAAGTATTGGATCTGGTAGGTGCACATAAGTATATAGTATATATATACACTTTTTTTTCCTATAACAGCCTAATCATTAGTAGTTCACTAACATATAAACAGCTAAAATGAATTGCCACTTCATAAATTAAGCAATAAGAAACAAGGGAATGTGGTATATTAGAGCTGTACTTAGGCCTGGACACAGCACTTAGCAGAAGTATACTGCTAATATACAACTAACCCCTGAGATGCCGTGTTGCTATTATCTGGTTAATTACACAATGGGAACAATCAAAAGTCATGTTTTGTGAATGGTGGATGTGGAATGTAAGACTATACAATGGAATGTAAAAATTCAAGCTCAGAGTTCATATATTTTTCATTATTAATAACAGCTACACCACAGGGCACAGGGCCAAAAATGTTTTGATCCAGTAAGTACCGTTGCCAGCTCTTCAGTGGATCAAGAGTTTACAGGCTGTATTTCTTTCAAAATACAACACAATAATGACTTTTGAAAATTGAAAATGTCAAATGTATAGCCTACAGTTCAGCAATTTTTCCTTGTCCCTCTAGATGTCTCGGTTGTTCATATGATCACTCCAACCAGCTCATCAGGAATGATCAGGAAATGAATCATACTTAAACTGATTACTTCAACATAGACATGGTCTCAATGGAGATGCCTATGCTGAAACAGATATGATATTAGCAAGGATACACAAATTAGCCATAGAGATGTAAATGGTCTAGAGTTAGGATGTGTAAATACTTTCTCTCTGCGACTAGGACGTATACGGTATATCTCACCCAAATCAAGTTGTTGAGTTACTTACATGCATTAAATGGGTTGAACAATTATTATCATCAACATAATGGTTTAATGTTTTTAATGTTAATAACGCTGTCGGCAAAGCTAACTCAGCATTATTATCCCGTGATGAGACCAGAACTAGCTTGCTTATCCATTAGCTCATTCTGCAACAGGACATACAGTGCAGATATGACTAGCTAGCTTTGTTATTATGCACCAATGTTATTGTTGATATCGTATTCAGAGCAGTTTTGCCTACTGAGACTGCGACTTGTAGAACAAGGTAGTGTTAACAATAGCAACCTTATTAAGAAAAAGCCTTCCTCCACTTCAGTCATGAATAAAAATGGCTGTATTACCTCGCATTTCAAAATGGGATTGCTTAATGTTATATCCCTTGCTTCAAAGGCAATTGCAGTAAATGGATTAACCCCTGATCATAAACTGGATGTAATTGGTCTGTGTATACTACTTTTAGCAACAGTTTGTTTGATATTCTTCCAGGCTTGCTCATCGATGACAGCTTAAATAAATCTGCAAACAATCTAATCAAGGATCTAAACTGAACACTGCAAAATACCTTAGATATGGTTGCACCACTAAAAACAAAAGAAATACGTAACAAGAAACTTTCTCCCTGGTACACAGACGACACTAGAGGACTCAAGCAAGCCTCCAGAAAGTTGGAATGAAATTGCCACTCCATCAAGTTGGAAGTATTTAAACTAGCCTGGAAAGACAGTATGGTGCAATACTGAAAAGCACTCACATCTGCTCGATCAGTCTATTTCTCCAACCTGATTGAGGTGAACAAAAACAATCCAAATGTTTTTTGATACAGTTGCAAAGTTAAAGAAAAAGCAATGATCAACATGTGAAGTGGGTCTTCACTTCAGCAGTGATGAATACGTGAACTTCTTTCATGATAAGATCATCACCATTAGAAAACAAAAAACAGACCGCTCTTTAAATATGTACAGTACTCAAAAACTCAGTTTTCCCGAGAATGCACAGACCTTCCCTGACCTGGTATCATTGGGGGCACTATAATTTTTTGATCCTGTATTTTGCTCGATACTTTCACTGAATAAGTAATGAATTCTAAACCGACCAATTGTCAACCTGGACCCGATTTCAACACATTTACTTAAGGAGCAACTTCCTTGGTCTGCCGATGTTGAACATAATAAATGTGTCCCTGTCCTCTGGATGCACACTAAACTCACTAAATATTGCAAGAAATAAAGTCTCTTGTTTAATATATCCGGATCCAATCTGGACCCAGATATATTAAACAATTATAGGCCAATATCAAATGTCCTGTTCCTCTCAAAAATTCCCAACAACTCAATGCCTTCCTGAAGACAAATAATATTTATGAAATGCTCCAGTCCGGTTTCAGACCCCATCATAGCACTGAGACTACACTCGCGAAGGTGATAAATAATCTTTTAATGGCTTCAGAAACAGGTTCCACATCCGTTCTGTTGCTTCTTTATCTTAGTACTGTCTTCGACACCATTGGATGGCCTGTCCTCTGAGAAATCAACGGTATGTTTTGGTGTTCCTCATGGCTCGGTTTTGGGACCACTGTTGTTTTCACTACATAAGCTGCCTCTGGGCGATGTCATCCGGAATCACAATGTCAATTTTCACTGTCATGCTGATGACACACAACTGTATATTTCAATGAAACATGGAGAAGCCTCAAAATTAGCGACTTTGGAAGCATGTGCTTCAGATATTAGGAAGAGTATGACAGAGAAGTCTTTCTTTTAAAACAGAAATGCTTGTTTTAGGACCCAAGAAACAAAGAGTTTTGTCGGTAGATCTCACAGTAAACCTCAACGGTTGCATAGTTGTATCCCAAAAAACTGTGACAAACCTCAGTGTTACCCTCGACCCTGACCTCTCCTTTGATGAACATAATAAAACATATCTCAAGAGCTTTTGTCCATCTTCGGAACATTGCAAAAATCTGAAACATTTTATCAAAAAATTATGCAGAAAAACAAATCCATGCTTTTGTTACTTCAAGATCAGATTACTGCAATGCTCTTCTCTCTGGTTACCCTGATTATCAATAAATAAACAAAAATTTGTGCTGAACAAGGCGGCTAGAATCTTAACTAGAACGAAAAAATGTGGACACATTACTCCAGTATTAGCCTCTCTACACTGGCTGGGGGGCTGATTATAAGGTTTTATTGTTAACCTATAAAGCAATACATGGACTTGCTCCTACTTACCTTACTGAATTGGTCCAGCCATACATACCTACACGTATCCTAAGTTCACAAGATGCAGGCCATCTAATTGTACCTAGAATTTCTATACAAACAGCCGGAGGCAGGGCTTTCTCCTATAGAGCTCCACTACTGTGGAATGATCTGCCAATTAATGTTAGAGACGTAGACTCAGTGCAAACCTTCAAGTGTTTACTAAAGACTAATCTCTTCAGCAAGGTCTATGATTAAGTGTAGTCTGGCCCAGGGGTATAAAGGTGATTGGAAAGGCTTGGATACTATCCACCCTTGCTGTCTTGCCAGACGGACTCTCATTTCCACTGGGATACCCTTGTTTCGCCGTTGCGGTCCTCGTGCGATCGGAGTGAACTCTGTGGGCGATCCCATATGGAAAACTCTCAACATATATTCACATATGTGCCTTGAATATGTTTATGAAATATATAGCTTGTGCTTCTCACAATATCATAATACAATGCATGTCATATATTTTAACATTGAATATTATATGTTAAAATAATGAAATATATGAATATGCAGTAGTTTAAGCATTTCTCAGCAACACATCATGGAATTAACCTTCAAGACATTATTTTCCAGAGAAGAAGGGACTCATTATGAAAACAATATGCATACATTTTAACACAGTATCATGAATGCTATTCCTCTCTGTAAAAGTACTTCAAAGAAACGACTAGATAACATAATAAACACATGACAGGAAACAATAAAAATATAAATAAATATAAATAAAAATATGGAAACATATCAGTTAGATGTAAATGCTAAAAGCATATTACCAACTATAATTTTGTCATTAATGTAAATATATTTATTAATGTAAATGTATTTAAGACATTAAATATATGTAAAAAAACAGCCAGAATCGAATATGTAAATATATGTATGACATACAGCTCTGGAAAAAATTAAGAGACCACTGCACCTTTTTCTTTCCTCTCCAAAAAAGTTGAAAAGGAAAGTTTTGAGTGAGGAACAGAAGCGTTCAATTTGCAGTGGTCTCTTAATTTTAATCCTTCTGTTCCTCACTCAAAACTTTCCTTTTCAACTTTTTTGGAAAGGAAAGAAAAAGGTATATAGGGACATATAAAAAATATCTGTTTTCAAAAGATATGTCAATATATAATACTTCCGTGTGGGATACTAGGCCCTCTTTCATAGTGATTACGATTGCTACAGTGGATATAAAAAGTCTACACACCCCTGTTAAAATGCCAGGTTTTTGTGATGTAAAAGAATGAGACAAAGATAAATCATGTCAGAACATTTTCCACTTTTAATGTGACCTATAATGTGAACAATTCAATTGAAAAACAAACTGAAATCTTCGAGGGGGAAAAATGAAAAATAAAAACCTTACAATAACCTGGTT
>JACXGI010011957.1:0-23787 GCA_016801175.1 Esox masquinongy | reverse complement strand
TGAGCCTGGGTCCTCTCTAGGTTTCTTCCTAAATTTCGGCCTTCTTAGGGAGTTTTTCCTAGCCACTGAAATTCAACACTACTGTTGTTTGCTCCTTGGGGTTTTAAGGCCGGGTGTTTTGTAAAAGCACTTTGTGACAACTGCTGATGTAAAAAGGGCTTTATAAATAAATTTGATTGATTGATTGATTGATTGATTTCTCAGCTTTGCGCAACTTTTCACCGCCAACACACGCTTTGGGCAATCGGTTCTTGCCAAACCAAAAGCCGCGTTGACATCAATTACAAATGCATGAACTGATTATAGATGCGTGTTACGAATCAAGCCACAGAAAGCACGTATCTGTTGGGTGTCCTACAGCCCCCAATGCTTCTCCATAATAGGCGCCCAGATTAACGTTTTTTTCTGCAATAAGCCGGATCGAAAGCGCTCCAGGCTATTATTTCGTCGCGTTGAAAGCGAGAAGCTGACGAATGAAACGGATAGGCTTAACAAATAAGGGTTTGTCAGATTTTACTGTTTTTGAGGACAATTAAACTTTAACATTAGAAGGCATACTTTAATGTGGATTACCAAAAGGTGCCTGGCTCACTATGCAAATCTCCTAAATGTTGTGTTGTTTCCAAATGTAGATACAAATAAGATCCATTAGCTTGTGGTGGAAATACACATTAAAACTAGTCTATTTCGTAATAACACCTAATAAAAAGAAAATAAATGTGGAAAATTATCATTAGTTTTCAGTTAATACTCCATAACATACCTTTACGCCATCATCCTGTTGTAGCTTATTCTTTCCTATAACTTGTGAATTTCACCCTTACTTACCATGTAAGTTCCTAGTACGTCCATCATCTTTAACTAGTTCTTTCATGGTACCAACAACACTTAAAGTGTAAGTACTAGAAAAGAGGGCTGTAATTTGAAGCGGTGTCTGTTCCCACGTAAATACACTGTAGTTACAAGGAAAGAGGGCTGTAATTTGAAGTGGTGTCTGTTCCCACATAGTTACAATGTAGTTACAAGGAAAGAGAGCTGTAATTTGAAGCGGTGTCTGTTCCCACATACAGTGGATATAAAAAGTCTACACACCCCTGTTAAAATGCCAAGTTCTTGTGATGTTAAGGAATGGGACAAAGATAAATCATGTCAGAACTTTTTCCACCTTTAATGTGACCTATAACATGAACAATTCAATTGAAAAACAAACTGAAATCTTTGAGGGGAAAAAAAAGAAAGAAAAACACACAACCTGGTTGCTTAAGTGTGCACACCCTTAAACTAATACTTTGTTGAAGCACCTTTTGATTTTATTACAGCACTCAGTCTTTTTGGGTAGGAGTCTATTAGCATGGCACATCTTCACGTGGCAATATTTGCCCACTCTTCTTTGCAAAAGCGCACCAAATCTGTCAGATTGCGAGGACATCTCCTGTGCGCAGCCCTCTTCAGATCACCCCACAGATGTTCAATTGGATTCAGGTCTGGGCTCTGGCTGGGCCATTCCAAAACGTTAATCTTCTTCTGGTGAAGCCATGCTTTTGTGGATTTGGATGTGTGCTTTGGGTCGTTGTCACGCTGAAAGGTGAACTTCCTTTTCATCTTCAGCTTTCTAACAGACGCCTGAAGATTTTGTGCCAAATTGCCTGGTATTTGGAACTGTTCATAATTCCCTCCACCCTGACTAAGGCCCCGGTTTCAGCTGAAGAAAAACAGACCCAAAGCATGATGCTGCCACCACCATGCTTCACTGTGGGTATGGTGTTCTTTGGGTGATGTGCAGTGTTGTTTTTGCACCAAACATACCTTTTGGAATTATGGCCAAAAAGTTCAACCTTGGTTTCATCAGATCATAACACATTTTCCCACGTGCTTTTGGGGGACTTGATGTTTGTTTTTGCAAACTTCAACCGGGCTTGGATGTTTTTCTTTGTAAGAAAAGGCTTCCGTCTTGCCACCCTACCCCATAGCCCATTCATATGAAGAATACGGGAGATTGTTGTCACATGTAGCACACAGCCTGTACTTGCCAGAAATTCCTGCATTTCCTTTAACGTTGCTGTAGGCCTCTTGGAAGCCTCCCTGACCAGTTTTCTTCTCGTCTTTTCATCAATTTTGGAGGGGCGTCCAGTTCTTGGTAATGTCTCTGTTATGCCATATTTTCTCCACTTGATGATGACTGTCCACACTGTGTTCCATGGTATATCTAATGCTTTGGAAATACTTTTGTACCCTTCTCCTGACTGATATCTTTCAACAATGAGATCCCTCTGATGCTTTGGAAGCTCTCTACGGACCATGGCATTTGCTCTGAGATGCAACTAAGAAAATGTCAGGAAAATCCTACTAGAACAGCTGAACTTTATTTGTGATTAATCAGAGTCACTTTAAATGATGGCAGGTGTGTAATGACTTCTATTTAACATGAGTTTGAATGTGATTGGTTAATTTTGCACACAGCCACATCCCCAGTTATAAGAGGGTGTGCACACTTATGCAACCAGGTTATTGTAAGGTTTTTGTTTTTCATTTTTCCCCCTCGAAGATTTCAGTTTGTTTTTCAATTGAATTGTTCACATTATAGGTCACATTAAAAGTGGAAAAAGTTCTGACATGATTTATCTTTGTCTCATTCTTTTACATCACAAAAACCTGGCATTTTAACAGGGGTGTGTAAACTTTTTATATCCACTCTAGATACACAGTAGTTACACCTGCTAAGCAAGTACGTTTTGGTGCAGTCGAATGAAGCAGAGTCTGATTCACAAAAGTTAAAACATGTAACACCTCAAACTAATTAATTATTGACAATTTAAAATGAGAGGGTATGTTCAAAATAAAATAAACCTAAGATGAGAATGAATCAAAATGAAATCTAGATATCTGCACCAGTTGGAAAGAGATATGACATTTAAAAAATACATCTGTCAATTATAAACATTAAAAACAATAAAAAATTAAAAACAAACAATCAAATACCATTACAAACAACTACTGTACCATCACTGCTATCTGAATCTTCTGTTTATATATATATATATCAAATAGCCCTTACACAGCCTGGAGGTGTGTTTGGGGTCATTGTCCTGTTGAATATATATATATATATATATTCCCATGTGCCCGCTGCCCACCAGAACCAATCGTCCACCGCAGGAGTACCGGTCTGGCCCAGGGTCCAGGGTGCCAGAACCGGCTGGTAGCCCAGAACGCACTGAAACGGGGATATCACCGTGGAGGAGTGGTGATGGGAGTTCAGGGCATACTCCACCCACGGCAGGAACTCCGCCCACTCCCCCGGCCGGTCCTGGCAGTAGGACCGAAGGAGCCTGCCCATGTCTTGATTAACACGTTCCACCTGCCTGTTGGACTGGGGGTGGTAGCCCGAGGTTAGGCTGACCGAGACCCCCAGGCGCTGCATAAAAGCCTTCCAAACTCTGGAGGTGAATTGGGGGCCCCGGTCCGACACTATATCCTCGGGCACCCCATAGTGCCGGAAGACATGAGTAAAAAGAGCCTCGGCGGTCTGTAGGGCCGTGGGAAGACCGGGCAGAGGAAAGAGGCGACAGGACTTGGAAAACTGGTCCACAACGACCAGGATCGTGGTATGGCCCTGTGAGGGGGGGAGATCCGTTAGAAAATCAACAGACAGCTGGGTCCATGGTCGTTGTGGAATGGGTAAGGGGTGCAACTTACCCATAGGCAGGTGTCGGGGTGCCTTACTCTGGGCACACACCGAGCAGGAGGAGACGTACACCCTCACGTCCTTAGCCAAGGTAGGCCACCAGTACTTACCGGCCAGGGCCCGCATGGTCTGCCCGATGCCAGGATGACCGGAGGAGGGAGAGGTGTGGGCCCAGTAGATGAGCCGGTCACGGACAGACGTCGGCACTTACGTGCGACCCTCAGGGCATGCGGGCGGAGAGGGCTCGTCACGCTGCCCACGAACGATGTCCGCGTCCAATTCCCACACAACCGGCGCCACGATACATGACGCCGGCAGTACGGGAGCGTCATCCACTGGCCGCTCCTCGGTGTCATGCTGGTGAGACAGCGCGTCGGCCCTGACGTTCTTGCTTCCTGGCCTGTAAGTGAGAGTGAAAACAAACCGGGAGAAGAACATAGCCCACCTGGCCTGGCGAGGGGTCAGCCTCCTCGCTGCCCGCATGTACTCCAGGTTACGGTGGTCAGTCCAGATGAGGAAAGGGTGCTTGGCCCCCTCTAACCAGTGCCACCACGCCGACAGGGCTCTAACCACGACCAACAGCTCACGATCACACACATCGTAATTACGCTCCGCCGCACTGAGCTTCTGGGAGAAGAAAGCGCAGGGGCGGAGCGTGTTCCGACTCCCCGTTCGTTGGGAGAGAACGGCCCCAAGACCACATTCAGACGCGTCCACCTCCACAACGAACTGGAGCGATGGGCCAGGACTGGAGCGGTGGTGAAACGGTGTTTCAGTTCCACAAACGCCCGCTCCGCCTCCGTGGTCCACCGTAACCGAGTCGCCCCACCCCTCAGGAGGGAGGTGATCGGAGCCAGGACGTGGCTAAAGCCCCGGATAAACCTCCTATAATAATTAGCAAAGCCTAAAAATCGTTGCACTCCCTTTACCGTGGTTGGAGTTGGCCAATTACGCACGGCATCAATGTGGTGCTCCTCCATAGCCACACCCGTGTGAGAGAAACGGTACCCCAGGAAAGACACGGACGACTGGAAAACAGACACTTCTCGGCCTTCACGTACAGGTCATGCTCCAACAATCTAGCAAGCACTTTACGCACCAACGAGACATGCTCCGCGCGGGTAGCCGTGTAAATCAAGATGTCGTCAATATACACCACTACCCCTTCGCACAACATGTCCCTAAAAACGTTGTTGATGAAAGATTGAAAGACTGCTGGAGCATTCATCAAACCGTACGGCATCACCAAATATTCATAATGGCCAGAGGTGGTACTGAAGGCTGTTTTCCATTCGTCCCCTTCCCGGATACGCACCAGGTTATAGGCACTCCTGAGGTCCAATTTTGTAAAAAAGCGGGCCCCGTGCATCCTCTCAACCTCCGCAGAGAGATTAAGGGAAGAGGATAGCTGAACGGGATGGTGATCTTGTTCAGCGCCCTGTAATCGATGCACGGGCGTAAACCGCCGTCCTTCTTTTTCACAAAAAAGAAACTCGAGGAGACCCGTGACTTGGAGGGCCTAATGTATCCCTGTCCTAACGCTTCCTCAACATACGCGGACATCGCCGCCGTCTCGGTGCGGGACAGTGGATACACGCGACTCTTAGGGAGTGCGGCCCCTTCTAAGAGGTTTATCGCGCAATCCCCCGGCCTATGAGGCGGTAATACAGTAGCCTTAGCCTTGGAAAAGACCTCGGCCAAGTCCCTGTATTCGGGAGGAATTGGCACGTCGGGAGCACTGTCCGGACTTTCCACCGTGGTCGAACCCATGGAAACACCCAAACACCTACCTTGGCACTTCCGCGACCACCCCGAAAGGACCTGACTAGACCAGGAAATGATGGGGTCATGGAGAGACAGCCAGGGGAAACCCAAAACTACAGGGAACGTGGGGGAATCAATAACGTGAAACAAGAGGGTTTCGCGGTGTTGGTTGCCGGTGACCATAAGGAGCGGGATAGTACACTCACTAACAAATCCCGACCCTAGTGGCCGGTTATCCAACGCTCTCACAGGCAGGGGGCTGGTGAGGACCTGAAGGGGAATACGTGCGCGTACTGCGAAAGCCCTGTCGATGAAATTCCCAGCAGCGCCTGAATCTACCAGCGCCTTACACTGGGAAAGCAACGGAAACCCGGGGAACTCAACAAGGACGGTGCAGAGAGTGAGTGGAAAGGCGAACGGTGAATGGGCATGAGCTACCTGGGGTGATGCGGAAGCACCGTGCCTGTCACCTCTGGAGCCAGAGGAGGAGGTGTAGCGTGGAGCAGCGGACCTGTCCCAACGCTTCGCTGAACCCCTCTGATCTCCTCCTCCTTGCCCTCTGCCCAGGAGTGCAGCCGTCCCCAGGTCCATAGGGACGGCGGTGTCCAGGTGGTGGGGTGGAACGATCGGGCTGTCGCCAGGACGTCCTCGGGCTGCCAGCATGTTGTCGAGACAGATCGAAGTCTCCACCAATTGTTCAAATGATAGATCCACGTCCCGACACGCCAGCTCCCTTCGGACGTCCTCCCGAAGGCTACAGCGGTAGTGGTCGAAAAGGGCCCGGTCGTTCCACCCAGAACCCGCTGCCAGGGTTCGGAACTCCAGTGCGAACTCCTGCGCCGATCTCGTCCCCTGCCGTAGGTGGAACAGCCGTTCGCCCGCCTCTCTTCCTTCGTGAGGATGGTCGAATACGACCCGGAAGCGGCGGACGAACTCGGCGTAGCTGTCCTGGATGGACCCCTCGGTTTTCCATATGGCGGTGGCCCACTCCAGGGCTTTGCCGGACAGGCAAGAGACGAGCGAGGAGATCTTCTGAGCGTCAGTCGGCGCAGGATGAATTGCCTGGAGCGTGATGTCCACTTGTAGGAGAAAACCCTGACAGCGGTCCGCCGCCCCGTCATAGTCCCGAGGGAGCGGAATGTGCATCGCTCCCACTCCAGTGGATGTAGGCTGGGGAGGCGGTGATACGACCGGTGCTGCGGGAGTGGACTGGGCCAACTCTAGGCGCCGAACAGCTTGTAGGACGCTGTCCATCGCGACGCCTAGGTTGGCCAGCATGGTGGAGTGTTCCTTGACAGCCTCCGCAACACCGGTCTCTTTCACGACTCCGTGCTCCATTCTTTTTCTCTTCAAATGGTGTGTTATTCTGTCAGCTCTGGTTTGCGAAGAAGAAGGAGCGGACTGTGGAGTCGTTTCGTGAAAAGTATTCATTTAATGAGCTGAACTCTGCTCGTACAGGCGAGACAATAACACGCAAAGACAAAGGGAGCAGAGGGAACATATATACTAGGGGGAATGACTGGATGATGATCAGGTGCGCTAAACGAGACAACAGGTGTGATGAGTTGATGAAATGGGCGGTGGTGTCAGAAGGCCGGTGACGTGGAGCGCTGAAGCCTGCCTCCTGCAGGGGGAGCACTGGAAGCAGATGGCTTTATTTTTCCTTTATTTTCATGACTATTTACATTGTAGATTCTCACTGAAGGCATCAAAACTATGAATGAACACGTGGAATTATGTACTTAACAAAAACGTGTGAAATAACTGAAAACATGTCTTATATTCTAGTTTCTTCAAAGTAGCCACCCCTTGCTCTGATTACTGCTTTGCACACTCTTGGCATTCTCTTGATGAGCTTCAAGAGGTAGACACCTGAAATGGTTTTCCAACAGTCTTGAAGGAGTTCCCAGAGATGCTTAGCACTTGTTGGCCCTTTTGCCTTCACTCTGCGGTCCAGCTCACCCCAAACCATCTCGATTGGGTTCAGGTCCGGTGACTGTGGAGGCCAGGTCATCTGGCGCAGCACTCCATCACTCTCCTTCTTGGTCAAATAGCTCTTACACAGCCTGGAGGTGTGTTTGGGGTCATTTTCCTGATGAAAAATAAATGATGGTCCAACTAAACGCAAACCGGATGGGATGGCATGTTGCTGCAGGGTGCTGTGGTAGCCATGCTGGTTCAGTATGCCTTCAATTTTGAATAAATCCCCAACAGTGTCACCAGCAAAGCACAACCACACCATCACACCTCCTCCTCCATGCTTCACGGTGGGAACCAGGCATGTAGAATCCATCCGTTCACCTTTTCTGCGTCGCACAAAGACATGGCGATTGGAACCAAAGATTTCAAATTTGGACTCATCAGACCATAGCACAGATTTCCACTGGTCTAATGTCCATTCCTTGTGTTTCTTGGCCCAAACAAATCTCTTCTACTTGTTGCCTCTCCTTAGCAGTGGTTTCCTAGCAGCTACTTGACCATGAAGGCCTGATTCGCGCAGTGTCCTCTTAACAGTTGTTCTAGAGATGTGTCTGCTGCTAGAACACTGTGTGGCATTCAGCTGGTCTCTAATCTGAGCTGCTGTTAACCTACAACAACAACTGTGAGCATTACATTTTTTATAATTTACCATTGTCTGCTCAAATTTTACTGAAATCATATTTTACACATCCCATTATGATGACACCAGTGTGTACAAATGTTTTAAAGAACACTTTTTACATCTTGTTGAATACATAACAGAAAGATCTGTAATTTTCTCATGTTGTGCTGGTCTAACAGAGGGCTGGATTCAAACTCATGCCGAAAATGAAAGAAAACATTTGAAATCACAGGCTGTTCCAATTTGTGTGAATTTCATCACAGCAACTCATAATGTGACTCAAGAGTGTGTATGGCCCCCAGGTGCCTGTATGTACTCCTGACAACGTCTGGGCATGCTCCTGATGAGAGAGCGGAAGGTGTCCTGGGGGATCTCCTCCCAGACCTGAATCAGGGCATCAGTGAGCTACTGGACAGTCTGTGGTGCTACTTGGCAGTGTCAGATGCACCGATACGTAACATCCCAGAGGTTCACAATTGGATTCAGGTCTGGGGCACGTGAGGGCCAGTCAATGCAATCAATGCCTTCTTCATCCAGGAACTGCCTACACATTCTGGCCACATGAGGCCGGGCATTGTCCTGCACCAGGATGATGCCCACTGCACCAGGGGAGGCATATTCATTCATGATGTTTGACGATGGGTCTGAGGATTTCATCCCGGTACCTAACAGCAGTCAGGGTACCACTGGCTAGCACGTGGAGGTCTGTCCAACACTCCAAGGATATGCCTCCCCAGACCATCACTGACCCACCAAACCAGTCATGCTGGATGATGTTGCAGGCAGCATAACGTTCATCACGGTGTCTCCAGACTCTTTCACGTCTGTCACATGTGCTCAGTGTGAACCTGCTCTCATCTGTGAAGAGAACTGGGCGCCAATGACGGACCTGCCAATTCTGGTGTTCTCTGATGAACGCCAATCGAGCTACACGGTGCTGGGCTGTGAGCACAGGTCCCACTATCGGGCCCTCATGCCACCCTCATGGAGTCCAATTCTGACAGTTTGGTCAGAAACATGCACACCATCAGCCTGCAGTAGGTCAATTTGTAGGGCTCTGGCAGTACTCCTCCTGTACCTCCTCGCAAGGAGCAGATACCAGTCCTGATGCTAGGTTGTTGCCCTTCTATAGCCCAGTCCAGCTCTCCTTGTGTAACGACCTGGTATCTCTTCCATGCTCTTGAGACTGTACTGGAAGACACAGCAAACCTTCTTGCTAAGGCACGTACGGATGTGCCATCCTGGAGGAGCTGGACTACCTGTGCAACCTGAATGGGCTGCAGGTACTGCCTCATACTACCATTAGTGACAAGGACACCAGCAAAACACAAAACTAGAGAAGAATCAGTCAGGAAGGATAAGGAGAGAGTTATTTTCAGTGGCCACCACCTGCAAAACCCATTTCCTTTTTGGGGGTTGTCTTGTTGTTGCCTCTCCATTGCACCTGTTGTCGCTTTCATTTGCACCAAAACAGGTGACATTGATTCACAATCACTTATGCTTCCTAACTGGACAGATTGATATCCCTGAAGTTTAATTGACATGGTGTTATAATGTGATAATTACATGTTCCCTTATTTTTTGAGCAGTGTAACTGCAAACTTGATGTTTTTTTAATGTTATTATATCTCTGTCCAAATGGTGCAGATATCTAGATTTTGTTTTGATTCATTTCCATCTTAGGTTTATTTTATTTTGAACATACCCTCTTATTTTAAATTGTCATTAATTAATTAGTTTGAGGTGTTACATGTTTTAACTATTGTGAATCAGACTCTGCTTCATTTGATTACACCAAAACGTACTTGCTGAGTAGGTGTAACTACTGTGTATCTATGTGGGAACAGACACCACTTCAAATTACAGCCCTCATTCCTTGTAACTATAGTGTATTTACGTGGGAACAGTCAACGCTTCAAATTACAGCCCTCTTTCCTTGTAACTACACTGTAACTATGTGGGAACAGTCACCACTTCAAATTACAGCCCTCTTTCCTTGTAACTACACTGTAACTATGTGGGAACAGACACCGCTTCAAATTACAGCCCTCTTTCCTTGTAACTACACTGTAACTATGTGGGAAGAGACACTGCTTCAAATTACAGCCCTCTTTCCTTGTAACTACACTGTAACTACGTGGGAACAGACACCACTTCAAATTACAACCCTCTTTCCTAATACTTTCCACTGTAAGTGTTGTTGGTACTGCATAAGAAATAGTTAAAGGTGGACCTACTAGGAACTTACATGGTAAGTAAGCGTGAAGTTCACAAGGTATAGGAAAGAATAAGCTACAACAGGATGATGGTGTGAAGGTATGTTATGGAGTATTAACTGAAAACAAATGATAATTTACCACACTCATTTTCTTTTTTTCAGGTGTTATTACGAAATAGACTAGTTTTAATGTGTATTTCCACCACAAGCTAATGGCTCTTATTTGTATCAACATTTAGAAACAACACAACATTTAGCAGATTTGCATAGTGAGCCAGGCACCTTTGGTTATCCACATTAAAGTACGCCTTCTAATGTTAGAGTTTAATTGTCCTCAACAACAGCAAAATCTGACAAACTCTTATTTGTTAAGCCTATCCGTTTCATTCGTCAGCTGCGAGTGAACTTGCAATAAAATAATTAGTAAAGTCATATTTAAATGGTAAATTCATAAGCACGAATAAGAATGACAATTATATACTTTCAAAATTGCTTTTTTATCACCTGTCTGTTTACTAAGTAGCTTTGCAGTAGTATCGTTCTTCGTTCATATAAGTACACGTAACACCTACATTGTTCCTACATAACTTCCCATTCTTACCACGTACTTACATTCTTGTTACTACGTAGTTACGTGGGAACTATCCTGTAAGTAACGGGCTGTAATTTGAAGGGTTACCCTCTCTTTTTCAAGGGACCAAAAGTAATTGGACAATTGACTCAAAAGCTTTTTCATGGACAGGTGTGGGCTATTCCTTTGTTATTTCTTCCTCATTTAAGCAGGTAAAAGATCTGAAGTTGATTCCAGGTGTGGCATTCGCTTTTGGAAGCTGTTGCTGTGAACCCACAACATGCGGTAAAAGGAGCTCTCAATGCAAGTGAAACAGGCCATCCTTAGGCTGCAAAAAAAAAAATCCATCCGAGACATAGCAGGAACATTAGGAAAGGCCAAATCAACAGTTTGGTACATTCTGAGAAAAAAAAGAACACACTGGTGAGCTCTACAACACAAAAGGACCTGGACATCCACAGAAGACAACAGTGGTGGATGATTGTAGGATCCTTTCCATGGTAAAGAAAAACCCCTTCATAACATCCAGCCAAGTGAAGAACACTCTCCAGAGGGTAGGGATATGATTATCCAAGCCTACCATAAAGAGAAGACTTCACGAGAGCAAATACAGAGGGTTCACCACAGGGTGCAAACCATTCATAAGCCTCAAGAATAGAAAGGCCAGATTAGACATCTTTGGAAGAATAGAAAGGCCAGAACAGCATTCTTTGGACAGATGAGACTAAGATCAACCTGTACCAGAATGATGGGAAGAAAAAAGCATGGAGAAGGCTTGATTTGGTGGGAAAAGTCTCTATTGATTTATTAATAATCAATAAAAATTTTAAATTTTTCTGTCTTAAATATATTTTTCAATGATTATCAAAGGAACTTCAAATCTGAAAAAGATATTGAAGAAATACCGAATTATACGTGTTTCGATTTATTGATTATTAATATATCCATACTTACTTTTTTCACCAAAATATATTTTTTAAATAATTTACATCATGTTTGAAGTTCCTATGACAATCATTGAAAAAGATATTGAAGTTATACCAAAGTAAAGTGTTTCCATTGAGTTATTGATTATTAATAAATCCATAATTACTTTTTTCCACCAAATCAAAGTTTGAACAAGTAGATATGCTATTTTTAGAATAATATACATCAGGTTAATTCCTTTGACAATCATTGAAAAAGATATTGAAGAAATACTGAATTAAACATGCTTCCGTGGATTTACTGATTGGTGATAAATCAATTAGGATATTTTTGACAATATGAAATGTATAGTTTAGCATGTGGATTGATGTTGATGAGAGTCCATAATGATACTACAGTATATGCGTCTTCTGACATTTCGGCAATTACCTGGTTTTCTCTTTTACCTCGATCCCTAAATGTGGAAGGCAGCCTGAACGGAGGAAGGAATGTTTAATGTCTGTTGAATCTCGAATATAAAACTGATTTCACCTCGGTCTGTGACTATCGGTGTTTCGTTTGACAGTTTGCAGTGTGTTTGAGGTCTTTATTAACTAGATGTTTCGAACATGGCTAGAATTCCTTGCGATTCTGGGAGGATTCGCAGTGGCAGGTGAGTTTGAAGTTACTTCCTTAATTTCTGTATTCAGTTTAGTCACAACTCTTATTGCTATCAAATCAATCAACACTATGTTCTGAATAATTTGGAGTTTTATAGGAAGACAGTATAGTCAGGTTTCCATCAGGTTTTTTCGATAAAATTCCTGTCGAATATAAAAACAGCAAATGTCGATTATATTTCATAAACATCCAAGAAAGGTTTTCACGTTCGACAAAAGGCGGCCAGCAATATATAGGTTACAGGTGTGCAGATAAAAAGGGTGTTGGTGGAGTTACACACGAACTATATGTAACAACAACATTGGATGACAAGCGTCTGAGGACTACCAACGGCTTTTCTTGCCTTCATTAGATTACATAACTGTGGCGATCAACTGACACATTAAAAAATGATAACTTGCCCAATATTAATAAATTCTTAATGAATTCGCTCCATTTTGTCGACCTTAAGCTAATTGACCAAGCAGCAGGAGTAAGCTAGTGTGCGAAGTTTTGTCGACAATATTTCAATACGCAAATCAACTTCTAGTTGAAAACACTCAACGTTTCCGATACTTTATTCGACAATATAGAATGCATGCTACAAACTGCTTTAGCAGGAAACGTTGTCAACATTTTCATATTTCTACTTATTTTGTTTGCTCAAAGTTAGTTTGCTTGGAAACCAGAGGCGTAGGTTTGATTTCAAATGTGAGGGGGACAAGTATTTTTTGCAAATGCCCTTAGTTTTGAAATGGGATGTCCAACAAGTTCATCTAGGTGTGATGGTCGAGGGTCTATATCCTTTTGGCCATATGGTGTATGTGCACTGGTGGACACAACATCTTGATTCTACTAGAATAAACATGAGAAACACTGCCTTCAGCCATTTCATTAAATATTACTTAGTTAAGATATTGCCTATGACGTGTGTTCTTAGTGAAGAGCTACTACACAGACCTCTGTATTTCAATGTGTGTGGCTGAAATGTGATCTACATGTACATTTTGCCTGTACTAAACTTGAATTTCAAAACCTCACCTCCCAAGCTCATCCACAACCCTCTGGCATGACTACACTGCTTGACTCAACATTCTTCTGGTTCGGTTAATAAATATGTACATTCAAGATATGGGCTGCACATTATATGAATGATTTTAAGTAATCTGCTTTTATAGACTACTGCTATGCAGCAACATTTCACCTCAGCTGAGGGACGTACAGGTCAATGTGACCCCCCCTGGAAAAGAGTGAAAATCCTGGGATAATTTGACCCTGACCCCCCCAATATACAATACAAACCTACGCCGTTGCCTCAGCTCTTCGGTTGACCTTTTCTAACCTGGCTGCCTGATCCTGCTGTGACAAGGACCTCGCCACAGTCATCATAAATCTTGCAAAAATGCAGTACAGGATATGACATGAACAGCTTGATCTATATTGACACCTGCAGAACCCGAGGGCAATGTTTAAGATCCATATTAGGTTGAAATGTCAAATACAGCTACCTGTGTAGGGAACTACATGTAATGTTAGCTAACTTTTCAAGACATCATCTATTAAGCTAGTTAGTCAGTTAGCTAGCTATATCTTCTAATGTCTCATAGATAGCTAGCTGTAGCATTCACTTTGTCTTTACATAGAAAAAACACATGTATGTTTAACTTTACTCTCTTGGTTGGTGTTATCTAGCTAGCGAACAAAATGTTAGCTAACAAGCTAATATACACCGATCAGCCATAATATTATGACTACTAACAGGTGAAGTGAATAACACTGATATTCTCGTTATCATGGCACCTGTTAGTGGGTGATCATTCTGTCCTCAAAGTTGATGTGTTAGAAGCAGGAAAAAGGGGCAAGCATAGGGATCAGAGCAACTTTGACAAGGGCCAAATTGTGATGGCTAGACGACTGGGTCAGAGCATCTCCAAAACTGCTGCCCTTGTGGGGTGTTCCCAGTCTGCAGTGGTCAGTACCTATCAAAAGTGGTCCCTGATGGCACTGGCCTCTTTCAGCAGGATAATGTGCCCTGCCACAAAGCAAAAATGGTTCAGGAATGGTTTGAGGAACACAAGAACGAGTTCAAGGTATTGACTTGGCCTCCAAATTCCCCAGATCTCAATCCAATCGAGCATCTGTGGGATGTGCTGGACAAACAAGTCCGATCCATGGAGGCCTCAACTGCTGCTAACGTCTTGGTACCAGATACCACAGCACACCTTCAGAGGTCTAGTGGAGTCCATGCCTCAATGGGTCAGGGCTGTTTTGGCAGCCAAAGGGGGACCTACACAATATTAGGCAGGTGGTCATAATGTTATGGCTGATCGGTGTATATTTTGCACCTATTGTTAATATATAACGTTAGCCTAACCACACCTAACATGGTTGCCAGTTTAAAAAAACACTGATAGATTAGCTAATTATCTACCTTATTCATACATTATGGGAGGTAGTTAGCTAGAGGTAGTGTCAACTAGATTACCAAACTTTCATGAGCCAGAGATCACAGTTGATAGTAGCAACTGTAGCCTCTATGACGGTAGCCAGCACTATGTATGTGGTCCTAAAGTCAGTCTAAATTACAAATTTCGAATTACACAATTGCTTACCGTCTTGCCTCTTCACCGTTCTAAAGCACAGAGTTTGAGCCTCTTATAATACAACCTTGTTTCCAAGAAAGTTGGGACGCTGTGTAAAAAGTAAAGAAAAACAGGATGCAAACAGAATCTGTTATCTTTGGGCCCTCAGGCGGCACTGCATTTAAGAACAGACATGATTCTGTAGTGGACATCACTGCATAGGCTCAGGAATACTTCCGAAAACCATTTTGTTTGTGAACACAGAACATCGCAGCATCCACAAATGCAAGTTAAAACTCTTCCATGCAAAGAAGAAACCATACATAGACAACATTCAGAAACGCCAGCACTGTCTCCGGGCCTGAGCTCATTTTAGATGGACTGAGGCAAAGTGGAAAACTGTCCTGTGATCTGACAAATCAAAATTTGAGATTCCTTTTGGAAATCATGGACGCCACGTCCTCCGGGCTAAAGAGGGACAATCCGGCTTCTTACCAGCGCACAGTGCAAAAGCCAGCGTCCATGATTGTATGGGGGTGCATTAGTGCACATGGCATAGGCAACTTGCAATTCTGTGAAGGCACCATAAATGTTGAACAGTATATACAGGTTTTGGAGCAACATATGCTGCCATCCAGACAACGTCTTTTTCAGGGAAGGCCTTGCTTATTTCAGCAGGACAATGACGGTTTCCAAACCCTAACAGTGTTGTTAAAAGAACAGGTGATGCAATACAGTGGTAAACATGCCCCTGTTCCAGTGTTTTTGACACATGTTGCTGGCATCAAATTCAAAATAGGCATGTATTTTTCCAAAAACAATAATATTTCTCAGTTTCAGCATTTGATATGTTGTCTTTGTACTATTTTCAAATAAATGTAGGGATCAATGATTTTCACATCATTGCATTCTATTTTTATTTGCATTTTACGCAGCATCCCAACTTTTTTGGAAACAGAGTTGTAAAGTTCTGTTGATAAAAAGGGGTGACATGTCCCACTCGTGTATAATGAAACCTATGGCACTGGTGGAAACGCACATTTCACAAACCATTGTGCATATACTTTTTATGCGATCTTTAGAATTTGAGCATAACATGTTCGATAAGTGGATGGAAACACACTATATGACTAAAAGTATGTGAACACCACTACTAATTATTGAGTTCAGTTGTTTCAGCAACACCCATTGCTCACAGGTGTATAAAATCCAGCACATAGCCATGAAATCTCCATAGACAAACATGGCAGTACAGTGGGTTGTACTGAAGAGCCACCTTTGCTACAAGTCAGTTTGTGAAATTTCTGCCCTACTAGGTCTGACCCGGGCAACTGTAAGTGCTGTAATTGTAAAATGGAAGCATCTAGGAACAACAACAGCCCAGCCACAAAATGGTAGACCACGCAAACACACAGAGCGTGGCTGCTGAAGCAAATAGCGCATAAAAATTGCCTATCATTTGTTGCATCATTCACCCCAGAGTTTCAAACTGTCTCTGGAAGCAACATCACCACAAGAACTGTGTGTTGGGAGCTTCCCAAAATGGGTTTCCATGGCTGAGCAGCTGTGCACATGCCTTACATCCAACAGGCGCAATGCCAAGCATCGGCTGGATTGGTGTAAAGCACACTGACAGTGGACTCTGCAGCACTGGAAACATGTTCTCTGGAGTGATGAATCACACTTCACTCTCTGGCAGTCTGATGGACGAATCTGGGTGTGGCGGATATGAGTGTGGCCAGGAGAATGCTACGTAACGGAATGCATAGTGCCTATTGTAAAGTTTGTTGGAGGAGGGACAATGGTCTGGGGCTGTGTTTCAGGGTTTGGGCTAGGCCCATATGTGTATTATATGTGTAATTGTAGTATGACATCGCACTCTTGGATAACTGTTAGATTCATTGGCAGGGTTCAACATTAACGAAGACCAGCTGGCCTAGGGCCAGTAAGACCTAACATCGGGCCAGTAGACAAAGACAGTCACTAGTGCTCAATGTCCCTATTTAAATTGATAGTATCGTATTAAAAAGTTTGCATGTCATCTTTGTCACTCTTACCGCTTCGATTTTCGCTTGTTCTCGCATAAAAATGCATCTGTATCGCTTGTTCTCCCCCCTTGGTGTGGTACAGTACCGATGTCGTCTTTTTGACCAATAATTTTCGATGGCTTGTCTGTTTTGACCAATCATAGTTCATAGTGCATTCTAGAGCAGGGCCCAAATATGATATTGTATGAGGCAAAGCAAATGAGATCATTTTTGTTTTCGTGGAAAGAACAGGTTCCATTGGTCGAAAACGATAATGTCAAATGACACAAGTGAGTGAGTGGTGAGTAAATCTCAGAAGGCTATCCGCCACACTGGTGGGTAAATGTTTGTACCCAATGTTTCCCTCCTATTGTAATCAGAGCAGCGTAGAGTGGCGCAGCTAAGCTATGATGCACAGAAAAACAGAATATATTTTATGACATACGATTTTTTTTTTACCAAGCTTGGCTCATTTTTACTTTTTCATTAGCGCATTTTGCATTGCACGCAGTTTACTATCGCACGAACATCAGAGCAGAGCAACAACGTTCGGTGAATCAAACTAGCGAGTGAGGTCAGAGAAAAGTAAGCGGCTGTGTCTGTGTGTGCGAACGTTTGTGTTGAACTGTCACAGTAAGTGGCTGTCACCATAAATAATAGAACAGTAGATGGGCTGATGTCATAGAGCCCCTATAAATCAGAATGGAGCAATTTGACAGCCATCTTACCTGGGACCTGTTCTAAACACTCTACAATACAAACAAATGGTAGAAGTGGTATTTCAGTTCTTATAACTGTTACATTTCCTTAATAATATATATAGCCACTGTGATGCATAGCATAATACATAAAATTGCGGTACTTTTCAGAATATTAACAAACAAATCCATTTGAAATGGTTCTCAATAATTTATTAATTTAAGAGTACAAAATGGCTATGGTCTAATGTAGGAAGATAGAGGATAGTACTTTAAATATAGTGCAAATGTATATTTCTTTATTTCCAAAGATAACTAACTGTGGTTTTAAATTATAATAAATGTATGTATTGTATATACATATTATAATTTCATTTCATTGTAGAAATCACTTTTAGTAACAGTACGCTAAACTGAGCAAGCTAGCTCACTGAATTTGGTATGCTAACAGCAGCATTCTAATCGGAGGCCGGAAATGGGAGTAACAAGGCTACTTTTTTGTGGGCAAAGGCTACCCAACATCGCCGTCTGCTGATTATATACAGCAATAACGTTTTTTCGACGAAAACGCATTAGTTCACGTTGTGTGCAACATGCTATAGCAAGCTAGCTGAGACCGTTATAATTTAAAAAACAAACAGAATTCTGATACTGTAAAGTTACGTAGCTCAACAGCTAAGGTCAGGCTGGATTAGCTTTCTTGTTCATAGATTAAAAACGTGGTATGTAAAGTTCAGTATGTTATCATACATTTCTACACTATTGCTGATGCGTGAACAATGTTTCCCACCTCCTTCGTATCGTTCATCATTTTGCTGGACCAAATTACTGCTCCACAAAATACCACCATGACTAGTGTTAAGTAGCTTGACTTTTCCGAACTGGTCCCAGGTAAGATGGCGGAGCTATTGAGACGTCAGATAGAACTATATGTCCCACCTATGCTTTATATCTATGGCTATTACATTGATATACAGAAGGTAGCCATCGTCTGAGCGACAACACAAGGTAAGAAGCTAGCTAGCTAGCAATGGATTAGCGTCATGCGGGTAACCTTAGGGATTCCGTAGCGACAATAAGACCTCCGGTGCCTTCAAAATAAAAGTCTGCCCTGAATCGTTCTATAGTACACTCAGCAACAACAATAAGACTTCCGAGTTTCGTATTTTGCCTTCGAAATCACGCTATTCGGTGTGTAGTGTATATTGTGTAAATTTTCAAAGGAAAAACAACCTGGGGTAAAATATTTAAGAAATTACAATTTAAATAATACATAATGTAAAGAAAATTACATGGTGGAGCACATTGAGAAATGGTTAGAGCTTAAGTTTTGGCAGAGAACCTTTACTAATATATATATATAACCAGATTTTTGATGTTATTGTTAATTTGCTTTTGCTCATTAGCTTTGGTGAGGATTTGTTTTATAAATCTGGGAGGCAATTCATGAACAGTTTGAGAATTGTAAATTGAGGGGGGAGTACTTAGGTCATTAGGGAAGGATGTTAAGTATTGTCAAATAATGTTAAGAAAGTTGACAAGGAAGAGATACTGGTGTAAAGGGATGACATTGTTGCAATACATAAAAAACATAAAAAACATGTTTGTAGCATTGTTACGGACCCTGTGGCTCTAGCAGTCTAGGGTGGATGGTATACAGAGACCCGTAACATAAAACTCATGCAAATCAGTGTAGTGTAAAGGCACAGTGAGAACAAACGACACAGACAACCAAAGCTACCGTCGAACATAAAACATTTATTATAAACACACGGTAAAGGGGGTAGGGAAAAGGGGCTGAGCTGGATCCAAGAAATGAAATAATATAGTCCAAACACCCCTAAACTGAATTTGCCTGCCTCAAGAACCGCTTAGCTGACTACTAACCAACACAAAAATACAGTGGGTCGTCCGCTGAGTTCTAACTAGTGATTAGACAAAGTTTTCCTACAGGTTGTGTATGCCCAAGGGCAACTTGCTAAAAAAAAAAAAACTTTTACCAGGGACTCAGGGACAAACAAAACACGCAGGTTGAACAAGGACTAAACAGCAAACAATTGACTAGACAACACCAAACAAAACACCACAGCAATACATACTCACATGAAACAGGACAAAGTGAGATGTATGTTCTAAACTAAGTGATGTATGAATGAACAAAGTGTCTGTCTATCAAAAACGGTATGTATCTCAAGTGTCTATGTCCATGTGGGGTAAATCAAAAGTCTCTCTGGGAGAACCAACTGACTGGGTTTTTAAACCAGGGATGTGTGATGAGATTGGGTAATGGAAAAAGGAACAGGTGGTGCAATTAGGAGGGGTGTCCACCAATTGGTCCACCTCAGCAGTCAGGCAATGCACTCATGACTGCCAGGTGGGAAACACCAACGAGCACAATCAGGAACATAAGGGACACCTGTGGAGATGTCAGGAGTGGAAAACACAAACGCGCATACAGGGTACCTGCATGCATAACAAGCGTCACATAAAAAAAAAAAAATAACTGTGAGTATTGGAGGTTTGGAGATAAAGGAGTTTTAAGAGGCTTGCTACAGTATAATGCTGAAGCTGTGGTGACGAGTTATTCTGTGTGGCCAGTATGCTGAAGATAAACAATGACAACTAATTTGTCATCGGAAATAAAGTTTGTATTCAACATACCTTCTTATCTCAATAAAATGTACTGTAATTAATGTATACGTGACACTATAAGGCAATTTATTATTTTTGCTGGTAAAAAATATGCTTGGCCTGTGGATTTTTTCATCTACCAGTCCCCTTGGCAGATGAGCCAAAAAGTTAGTTTCAGACACTGTTGATAACCCTGCGGCTGCACCAATGACCGCCTATCATGTTGTGAAGAGGGAGAAACCATTCACGGACTACGTCCATAAAGATATTTATAGTAGCTAATATTTTGATAACCATTTATTAAAAAGTAATGATGTGTCTTGCATCATTTTTACGTAAACAGCAATTGCTTGTATCAGCTCTTATGTCACTTAAAAATACAGTCCAGGCCAGTAGATTTCCAGTAGATTTCCGACAGGCGCAATGCCCCGATAGGGCCAGTGAGGAAAAAAGTTTGTGTTGGACCCTGGATTAGGGAGGACTCCAGTTTTTTTATTTGGTTATCTATCACTTTAAACGGTTGAAAGGATGAAGGGTTGACTGAGGTCAGTTCAGTTCGGCTGAATATTCGGTAGGTCAGGGGTTCTCAACTCTGAGCCTGGGGACCCAGACTACTGCTTATTTTCTATTCTACCTGATAGTTAGTTGCATTTACCTGGTGTCTCAGGTAAGGTTCCATAACGGCCTGTTAATTGCATTTACTGGGTGTCCCACTGCTAGGTTCCATAACGTCCAGTAACTGAAAAACAAGTTCGACCGAAACGGTCCTACGTTCTTGGAACTGACTGAGGTCCGTTTGTTTCCATTTGGTGGGTGTAGTGAGGTGCAACTGAATCAATGGGCCATTTCGTTCAGCATGGCTGAAGGCATGGATGCCTGGAAAGTAAAAAAAGAAATTATCAACAAAATGTATTTTGCCTGATGCCATGTGAGCTGAGAAGGCAGAAGGTCTCATTTAATACAAGCAACACAGGAAATCTGAATAGCATTTTATCATTTTTTTAATAACAAGTACCTCCCTTGTTGACCGACAGGCTTCTCTGATTGACTCCAATCTTATAAAAAATGTGGCTAGTATTAGTGTGTGACGTTTTAAATGGACAGTTATTACACTTATTAACTGGAATAAAAGATGCATAGAGGACATAACTGAAAGAAAACATGTTCCAGCATAGACATTGCCATTGATGACTCATCTTCCATTTTTATGTAGTCAGCCGAGTGGGGCTTCAAAATTCATTGTCTGATTCTGATCCTGATGACCTGGTTGCTCATGGGATCGCAACTCCACCTGGATCATCAGGTAGCTTAAACCGACTGGGTCTTCAGGAGGGATCAGCCAGTTAATTATACAAAAATTCACTAGTTTAACATGTAGATGGACTCAGTGGCACTGCCCACGCTGAATCGAATGCTGTAATTGCATGAATACATGGATGACATTTCTTTCCATTTCTGTGTTAATAGTCAGCTTGTTCTTCTAGCAATGGAAGACAACTCTTTCAATGGAAGACAGCTCTTTCAACCCTACTATAGCAAATGTAACCCTCTGGCGAATGTGAGTTTGACTGTAATCCTCTGGTGAATGGGGGTTTGACTGTAACCCTCTGGTGAATGGGGGTTTTGACTGTAACCCTCTGGTGAATGGGGGTTTTGACTGTAATCCTCTGGCGAATGGGGGTTTGACTGTAACCCTCTGGCGAATGGGAGTTTGACTGTAATCCTCTGGTGAATGGGGGTTTGACTGTAACCCTCTGGTGAATGGGGGTTTTGAAGGGTAACCCTCTAGTGAATGGGGGTTTGACTGTAACCCTCTGGTGAATGGGGGTTTTGAAGGGTAACCCTCTAGTGAATGGGGGTTTTGACTGTAACCCTCTGGTGAATGGTAGTTGGACTGGTGAAGGTATCATGTTACTGGAAGGTGTTTGGCTAATCGTTGCTCCAGAAATCTAAATCCGTATGCAGGGTTCGACATAAGCAATGGCCTGATGGCCCGGGACCAGTAAAAAAGTATGTCGGGACGGGCCAGTGACAGTGGCTTTGTCTATATCAGAAGGCAGCTGCCTCAGCATATGTCAGACAACAGAGTGACTCGAAGCGCGTGAAACAAATGTTAGCTAACATTTCAATTTTTCACTTCATCCATTAACGTTAGTAAAAAAAAAAATTTTGAAGGAGTATGAAGCCAATGTAAGGAAGAGGGGTTTCCTAGTGTCATGGAAAACACAGTACACCTGGGTGGAGAAAAGCGATGATGGAGATGGCATGTACTGCTTAGTTGGCTGGCAATTCCTTTTTCAAGGTCATTTTTCAAGGGGACACAGAACTATAGAAAACAGGCTTTAGATGCACACAAGAGCCGCCAACATTTGCAATGTGTGCTGGCAAAGCGGGTCGCGGACAACCCATCAGCTGGGCCACTTCATGACTGGACACAACGGGCAAACAACGACACAATCGAGCGAATGGTGAAATTAATCAACAACGCTTACCACATCGTGAACAGTGAGCTCCACTTCACTGCTTACGAGAGAACGGTCGCACTACTGAAGAAGAATGGAGAAGACGTTGGTTCTCAGTACCTCACTGATGTAGCATGTCGAAGGTAAGTTACTCAGCTAGCTAGCTATTATGTTACTGTAACTTTGCTCACAAAGGATGGTAGACACAAAACGTGACTGCTTGAGTGTCATGAGTGAGATTGAGTCAACACCGATTACCTCATTGTGAACAGTGAGCTGCCCTTCCAAGCCACATTAGCTACCTATGTTCTAGCCAAGCTATGGTAGCCTCATAACCAACTGCCGAGAGCGCAGCACAGCAGGTAACATTACACTAGTTGCTAGCTAGCTAATTTTAGATAGCTAATTTACTAGACTGTTTAAAGTTTTATGTATGTAAAAAAAGAACACTGAGGTATGAGTGAATAAGTTAAATACCCCCAATATTGTAGTTGTCCTAACTTGTCTTTTGTTTGTTTTCAGGTTTGTTGATGTTATATTTAATGAGTTGTGGGAGGGCTATGCTGCAGAAATTAAAGCGGCACATTTTTTAAGTGTTCTGTCATACTCATCTACTGACGTGAGTGGCAGAGACCTGGAAGGGGTTTTTGTCAGGATCTTGAGCGGTGGACGTCCCAAGAACATCTTTATTGGTGTAGAAGAGCTCCAGCACGCCACAGCGCCTGGCCATTATGCTGCGATGAGCGCTGGTAAGCCTGGCTATTGAATCTGTTTGTGTTGCTGTGTTTTCACTTGTTAAGTAACATTACAACAATAAACAAGTGTTTCTCCGTCTACAGCATTGGATAAGGCTGGCATATCCCAGTGGAAGGAGAAGGTAGTGGGCTTGGGTACTGATGGAGCTGCTGTGATGGTGGGGAGGCTTGGGGGTGTTGCCACACTCCTTCGTGCCGAAGTTCCCCACTTGATAAATATCCAGTG
>JACXGI010011956.1:13484-23754 GCA_016801175.1 Esox masquinongy | reverse complement strand
ACACACACACACACACACACACACACACACACACACACACACACACACACACACACACACACACACACACACACACACCTGCATAGAGGTGGTGATCTCCAGCAGGGCGGAGTCTGCCTCCTGCTGTTTGGTCCTCAGTAGAATGCTCTGCTCAGCGGCACGCTTCTTCAGCTCATCCACCAATGCCTTTGCTTCATTCAGCTTAGACACGCCCGCCTGAGGGGAAACGGCAAAAATCAGTGTTATGTTGTCATGTTAATATAGCAGGCTCCATCCTAAACACCTTACAAACAACAAAGGTAACCACCAAAATCATTATTCCAGTGCTTAATGGACCCAACACCCTGTTAAGACATTTATTTTGTTTCCTTTTACCATTTACTTCTATTTCAACATTAAAGATTTCACGTGTCGGCACAATACAGTTTTGTACTTTCCTTTTGGGGCTGATATCCAACTGAGATTCTACTCAATGCTGCCTCAAAGGCAGCAGATGAAGATTTGGTCTAAAGTGCATTACCACGGCTTGAAAACACTATACCACCTCTAAACAAGACAAGTAATTAGTAGCTAAACCTTTCATCACCTCTTTGATGTTATCAAATTAATTTTAGATGCAGTATAATGTTAACTAGCTAGTTACAGTTTATCTCAATTGCTCCAATTGCATTCCAGTCTTGTCCTATTTTTTCATTGACACTGGATTTTTACTGAACTAGAATGTTATTTTTGTCCAGCTAATTGAATGCTATTGTGTATCAAACTGAATACTTTTCAGATCTCGATTTCAACAGTACAAGGTTTTACATTACACGTTGCACTCATATTTCCATGGATATTGTGACTGTACACAGAAAATTTAAACAGCATAATATTATACAAAAATACATCAATACAAAAAAGGATATAATGTATAGCCCAACAATGTAAGACAGTAAAGCTGGAGGGCTACACCTCACTGGATGTCCTGTGGAGAATATGGTGGAAGGTAGACCATCAAGATCCTTTGATGCACAGCAAACCATTCCCTGATGACATTTGCATGGTGGAAGCTTACATTATACCACACAATTACAAAATTTAGCAAGCCATGCCTTACCAAACCTCTGTCATTCTCAGGGATAAGATCTCCGTAGAGGGTGTCCAAGAACGTCAGACGTTTCTGGGTGTTGTATGGGCCAATATTGGGAATATGTGTACTCACACATTCGTTAGCGAAGTTCAAGTTTCACCTGACAGGCAATTTACCAATTTAGCGGACTTTACAAAAAATCAATTTTACTGCAATGAAATTCATGGTATTTATGCCTGACACAATAGTCCATTCCTATGAATGGACTATTGTGCATGTTTTGAAGAGTACAACTATTCAACTGAGAAGCAACATAATCAATTCTGATCAGCAAGATATATTCAATTGTTAATTGTGCAGATTGTAGGCAAGTGTACTTTTTCTTTGCATAGATGTGCTAAAACATTTTCAATCTGTTTAAAGGAATAAGAAATAATTCAAATCTGTTCTGAATTAGTGCCCAGTGGTTTGGAGGTTTGCAAACGTTGTTTTGAAAATATTCATTATCAGTTGAGAATTGTGCCAAAGCAATTGTAATATTAAGGGGAGTCCACTGATTTTTTAGCAAGCCAACATTAGCATCACTAGCTATTCTTAACAGAATTTGCTAGCTAATGAAAACATTGACGTAAATTTGAAGTAAATTTGACTACATGATGATATCATCGTTCTTTTAAAGTAAATAAAAGCCTACTTTAGCCATGTTTTCGTATTTCCAAGTCCCTCTAGTGTAATTTACACTAAACTGTAACCAGCCCGTTTAATGTCATTAGCCCCCGTTCAACTTCAGGCCATCAATACGACTGCAGTGTCTACAGTATAATGACCATGGCAACAATGTGATCAAGTGACGGAGATGTAACATATGAGCACACGGCAGCAAGCTGACGTGTGAACACCAAATGAATGCTGTGTGTGTGTTACCTGTAGGTGTTGCTGTCTGAGAGTGAGCTGGCTCTGTTTTCTGCTGAAGATGGAGGTGTAGACATGCAGGAAGGCCATGTACTGGCTGGGAGTGGCTCCATGCTCACTACACAACTCGTGGATCATCAGGAAGGACCGACACAGATCACCCTGACCCGACACTGGGAGGGACAACACATACAAGTTCAAATACAGACAGAATGGGATACAACTTACATATCGTAGCTTCAATGCCGTGAAAACGATGAGGCTTTCTCCTACCTGCTAACCCTTTTCCCTTAGGCCCTTTCTCTCCTCCACTCTTCTCCAGCTGTCCCTCCACCTTAGCCAGCAGCATCTCAGGAATCTAACCGGACAACAACACGTGGGTTATGAGGACTGACCCGATTGCACTGTTAGCTATGACCTCATTCTCTCATCGCCCCTTCTCTTCGTCCCACCTTCTTCATGCTGCTCTCAGACCACCCCTCCATCCACTGGACAGAACACTTGCGGTAAAGCGCCGGGTTGCTCTCACAATTAATGGTGAAGTTCGAGTTGGTACAGTCCATGATCAACACTATGTGTAGGTTCTGCTGAATTCCTGAGAGAGACAGAGAGATGCACATGGAGAGAAACAGAGAGAGAGAACAGAAACAGACAGAGGGTAAGAGAGAGAAACAAAAGCAAATGAGCGGATGAAACAGAGAGTGTGGTACAAAGAAGAGTGAGAGCCTGCATAATGGTTGGTGTGAGTCTGAGTGAGTTTCAGCCAGTAGTTAATCAGACAAACTCAGAGAGAAGAGACATCTATTGATCTGATCCTGCAGCATCTTCAGAACAAACCCTGTTTCCCAAAAAACAGGGGAGAGGAGATGAGAGAAATGTACAGAACAATGGAGGGGTCGATAGGAGCCGTTAGATGATAGAGTCTCTCACGATAGGCAAAGTAGTTGAAGAGGGGACCAGTGAAGCCGTCTTGGGAAGCCGCGTCCTTGAGGGATGAGAGGAGGGGCTCCAACTCCTCTGGAGAGTACAGGCCTGGAACCTCACCTACAACTCACACATTATACACACATATTACAGTCCCAAGACCTAGTACCTCACCTATAACACACCAATTATACACACATAGTACCATCCCAAGACCTAGTACCTCATCTATAACACACCCATTATACACACATAGTACCATCCCAAGACATAGTACCTCATCTATAACACACCCATTATACACACATAGTACTGTCCCAAGACCTAGTACCTCATCTATAACACACATGTCAATACAGTCTAGTCCACAAACCAAGATGGCTTAATGTTGATTACAACTCAGAAAACACTACTGACTAACAGTTTTTGTAGTCACTTTGGTACTATTCAAACATGGTAATATTTCACCACTCAGTACAAAAACACAACAGATCATAAAAAAGCCTTTTTTCAAAACTCTATGCACATTTGACATTGACTGAGTAGAACAGACAAAATCAAATATAATCTAGAAATACATGATGTGCATACAAAGTACACGGTGTAGTCTATTTGTGAGTTGTTATTTATCGGTGACTGACCAGAGGAGAGCAGGCTATTGACCATTTCCAGAAAGGATGGGTGGACAAACTGATAATCCTCCAACAACAGCACCACCTGTCGGCCCTCCAGACCAGCCAGCTGCATGACCTACACAGAGGACAACACACATCATTCACAGGAGGACAACAGACATCATTCACAGGAGGACAACAGACATCACTCACAGGAGGACAACAGACATCATTCACAGGAGGACAACAGACATCACTCACAGGAGGACAACAAGCACATCACGCACAGGAAGACAACAACACACATCACTCACAGGAAGACAGCAACACACATCACTCTCAAGAAGACAGCAACAGACATCATTAGCAGGAAAACAATAATAATAAACATCACTCACAGGACGACAGCAACACACATCATTCACAAGAAGACAGCACCACACATCACTGACAGGAAGACAACACACATCACTGACAGGAAGACAACACACATCACTGACAGGAAGACAACACACATCACTGACAGGAAGACAGCAACACACATAACTCAAAAGGGAACGATAATTTGTCAAACAGCGAGAAACTGTATCAAGAGACAAAGCCAGACACAGAGACAGACAGAGGGGTATGTTCTCACGGCCTTCAGGTCGTTGTTGAAGTGTTTGACCGCGTATCCACGGGAGATCTTAGGTGTGTACAGCATGTGTCCGTGCATGTGAGAAACCAGGGAGGTGGCGGTGCGTCGGCCCACCCCGCTGCGACCAGCCAGCAGTAGGGAGCCCCCCGGGCGGCTCAGGACCCGGTCCACGCGAGCCACAAAGTCACACACCTCCCAGAACAACAGCAGGTCCAGCTCCCTGTTGTCACGACCATACAGCACCACTGCCTACGTAGGAGATAGATGAATTAACACACCCACTCAGCTAATGCTAATAACTAACCTGGAACCGGTCAACTACATAATGAAATGAACAACTAAAGCCTGCGCCTAATGCCAACCGGCAAAAAAGCGCTGTAGTAGACTCGTTTTGTTAATAGATGAACGCGTCTATGAAGATGGAGAGAAAAAAACGAGATGCTGGTGGAAGGAATCGCTCGCTGCTCGCCCCAAACCACACACAAAATGAAATTACATTTGTCATGTTATCTTCTAATGATCTGTCGCTCACACTTAGCTCACGGCATTGGCCTCAGTAAAAGGCGACATAAAGTGAGACTAGATTTATAGCGAGAACAACAATGTCTAGCTACGATTCACAAATGATGTTTGGGCTGGAGATAGAAGGGCAGAGAGTGGTGCCCTGAGATGAGTGAGTGATAGGCTGCGGTGCCAAGCGTGTGTCTGTCCACTTTTCACGCTTGCTGAGTTAGGTTAGTGTCTGTCTGGGCCTGGAGATTTGAGAAGGGAGGGAGAGCCCTCTAAACCAATCATGGCAGGTCTGTCTTGGAAGACAATGTGTCTCAATTGATATTTTTTCTGGTTAAATAAAGGTAAAATAAAATGAATAAATAACATAAATAGCCTATAATTCTAATCTGAAAAACAGCTATTCACCATTAGAAAACATTTATTTTCAATTAATTATCCATATCCATTATAAATGATCCATTTAAGAGGCAGATGTAATAATAGACTTAGCTAAATATGGCTAATTCAAAATCAGTGAAGAGATATAGGTGATAATGAACCGTATTTCATTGCAAATAAAATACAAAAGCATCAATTAACTGGTAAACTGCAGAACACACAAGTCTGACTTTTACATTGCAAGTTTGAATAATTGGAATAAAAATATAACCATGTACCTAATTAATTAGCTGTCGCAAGATATCCACACACTGAAAAAGAAAAAGTACACCCCCTGGACAATTATCTTTTTCTTTTACATATTAGATTAGATTAGACTCAACTTAATTGTCACTGAACAGTACAAGTACAGTACAACGAAATGCAGTTAGCATCTAACTAGAAGTGCAAATAGAGGGCAGAAAATGTACATTTACAAGTATTAAGTATATGTATATTACAAGTGGAATGTGTAGATGAGCAATACTAAATGTGCAATAAGGCAAATCGAGGAGGGCAGAAATTTTACAAGTATTAGGTATAGTGTGTTACAAGTGGAATAATAGTTGTTCAGGTACAAATAGCAATTTCAAAAAGCCATTCAAGATCCGCAAACGAGGTTGTTCAGGTACAAATAGCAATTTCAAAAAGGCATTCAAGATCCGCAAACGAGGCAAATGAAGGAGTGATGTATTAAGGCAGCATGTGCACCCGAGATGCAGAGATAGGAGCAATGAGCTCCCGAGGTAGACGTGTGTGTAACAACTGTAAAAATGCAAGCACAATGGCAATTCTAAATGTGCAAAGAGGCAAAATGAATGTACAAGGTGTACGTGCAAGTGAAATGCAGGGATACAGTAGCAGCAGTGAGGTTCCTGAGGTAGACACATACCTTTAACAACTGAAAACTTCCATTATCAGGTATAGCAAGGCAGTGTCAGTGTAGTACAAGGGAGTAGTACATATTTGGACATGTGGATATATGGACATGTATGGCAAAAATGAAACACTGCCTTTGAACAGAAGAACCGCACACCAACTGTAAAGCATGGAGATGGTGGCATTACATTTCATGGCCTAGCCAACTTGCCATCATTGAGTCAACCATGAATTCCATATTATACCAGAGAATTCTGGTGAATGTGAGGCCATCTGTCAAAAAGCTGGAGCTGGGACTTCCGGTTAGAACATGGCGTGAGCGGACGTGTTTGAGTGTGGCTCCCGTTTTTATATTCTAGATACCCGTTCTACCTTCACTGTACGCCTATGCTTATCAGTTATATAACCTTTTTGTACAATTTTGGTCATAGGTAGACACTGAGATGTCAACTAAAACAACTCGTCGACATACTAAAGCAGGTGGAAAAGACCGTGAAGCTTCGGCCAGAAGTGAAAACATGGCGGCCTCGGTGCCTGACGCACTGCCAGAGGACCTGGAGAAACTTCGATCGGTTCTCCTCGCTGATATGAGACAGGCAGTACATTCTGCGCTTAAAAATGAGCTTGGAACCGCTTTGACTCCGGTAAATGCCACTCTGGAACAAGTAAAGTCTTACTACGAATCACACAACGAGCGCATTCGTGAGGTTGAAGATAACCTAAGTGAATACAGTGACCGTCTGGTGAGTGCTGAGACTGCCATAGCAGCACTACAGGGCGAGAACACGTCGCTGAAAAAGAAATTAGATGACCTGGAGAATCGGTCGCGGAGATCCAACCTAAGAGTGGTCGGCATCCCTTAAAATTTGGAAGGTTCAGACCCTGTTAAAGTCATGACCAAGATTTTTCATGAGGTACTGGGGGCAGATTTCTTCTCGGGACCTCTCCTGCTTTCCCGCACACACCGAATTGGAGCTGAACCAACCGATGTAAACCAGCGAGCGAGACCAAGAGTATTCCTGGTCCACTTTCACTACTTTCAGGACAAACATCGCGTCAGTAGACAGAGACAGGAGCTAGTCTTCCGTGGAAGTCGTGTGTTTTTCCATGAAGATTTCAGCGCGTAGCTGGGGAGAAAACGGGGAACGTTCAGGGATGTTAAATCACTGCTCTAACGAGAAAGGGATCAGTTTCGGCCTATTATACCCTGCCCGGCTCCAGGTCACCCATGAAGGTAAAAAACGCTATTTTGACTCACCAGAAGCAGTCAAAGAGTTCTACGATTCGCACTGGGGAGAACAATGACAAGTTGAATGACTTAACAGATAACATGCTTTATCTTTATCGAGGTAGCCTGCTTTGAATAGGACTGTGATATGCCAACTATGAGTAGCCTTTTCAATCGGCAGAAAGCAATGTTTTTGTTTTAAATACTACACTGATGTTTTATTTAGCTAAGCAGGCCTGTGCTTTGAAGGTGGTACAAATGTACATGTTCTAGGAGGGGAGCCACTCTCAATCTAAATGTAAGTTTTAGTTGTATAGGGAGTGCTTTTGGAAGTTTCTAGTTTTGTAATGCCTGCGATCATCTTCAGTTGGGGAAGGAGATCTAGGTTTGGGGGGTACATGTTATTAAGGGGTGTTCTGGGGAATCACCATGGCAGCTTACTCTATTTAATGTTATGAATGGCCATTTTTGTTTTGTTTTTCTCACTGTATGTTCTAAAATACAGCGTATGCTTTCATTGTTTACAACTGCTTGACCTATATGTCTTTTAATGTTGCCACCATAGATGACACTGATGAAGGCCATCCTGTGAGGTTTATATCTTGGAATGTTAAGGGGCATAATGGTCCTATTTAAGGGGCATAATGGAGCTCAAGTTTTTTCCCATCTAAAACAATTAAAACCAGATATATTACTTTTACAAGAAACATCTCAGATTGGAGGATCATAATAGACTCCATAGAAATTGGATTAGTCAGATCTTTCATTCCAAATTTACTAGCAGATCCAGGGGTGTGGCTATATTGGTTGCCAAGAGTACTCAATTTACACACTCTAATGTAATCAGTGACCCCAATGGCCGTTTTCTCATAGTTTCCGGTTCCCTTTTTCAGAAGCCTGTTGTACTTATGAATGTTTATGACCCTAACTGGGACGATGTTCACTTTGCAAACAAGATATTGTCACTAATACCCAATCTAAATACTCACCAGCTAATTTTCTCAGGAGACATGAACTGTACTATTGACCCATTGCTGGACAGGTCCAATCCTAAGCCATTATCTTCTGGTATGGCCAAATCCTTTTCACCTTTCATGCAACAGAATGGTTTTGTGGATCCTTGGGGAATTGTGAACCCACTCAGTAAGCAATTCTCTTTTCTTTCCCATGTCCATCGTTCCTTTTCCCGACTAGAGTATTTCTTTATAGATAGCTCCTTTATTTCAATGATTAAACAGATTGAATATACCACTATTGTTATATCTGATCACTCACCTGTGTTACTGGATCTGGGCTTTCCTTTAAACATTAGAGAACGACCCCCATGGAGGTTTGACCCACTTCTGCTTTCAAGTGAGGATTTTTGTAGTTTTATCTCAACTAACATAAACACATTCCTGGCGTTAATGAAACTGATTCATATTCTGATTCAGAATATTTCATATTCTGTGCTGTGGAAAACCTTAAAGGCGTACTTACGAGGTCAGATAATATCCTATAGTTCGCATGCCAGTAAGGAACGTAAGAAGGAAATGCAAGCTCTAGCGCAGTCCATTTTAGAACTGGACAGGACATATTCAGAAATGCCCTCTGCTAAATTATAGAAGGAGCGGGCTGATTTGCAGGCAAAATTTAATTATCTCACTACCAAACAATCAGAAAAACTCATTCTTAAGACACGTGGTCTCTACTATGAATATGGTGACAAGTCAAGCCGGTTAATGGCCCACCAATTAAAACGTTAAGCCACATCTTGACTTATACCCCTGATAAAAGATACCCACCAAACATCACAAACAAGCCAAAAGAAATAAATAATATTTTTAAAGATTTTTACTACTCTCTTTACACATCTGAATTTCCCTCTGTTACAACAGATATGGAACATTTCTTAGACAGTTTGGAAATACCAACTCTCAATTCTGAGGCAACAAAAAATTTAGATCACACTCACACAAGATGAGTTTAAAAATGCCATCATGGCAATGCAGAGCAGTAAATCCCCAGGCCCTGATGGCTACCCAGCAGAATTCTACAAGAAATTTAAAGAGCTCACACCAATCCTTATGAAAATGTTTCAGGAATCCCTGAAAAATGGTTCCTTACCCCCACCCTTTCACAGGCGTCCATCTCCCGTCTTCTTAAAAAAGACAAGGATCCAACCCAGTGTGGATCTTACAGCCCCATCTCACTTTTGAACGTGGATGTTAAAATTTTGGCTAAAGTATTAGCATGCCGTCTAGAGCGCCTCCTCCCTGAAATAATTTCAGATGACCAAACAGGTTTTATTAAAAACCACCATTCTTTCTCTAATGTTCGACAACTGGCTGCTATAGTTTACTCACCTGGTGCTTCTCCGTGTCCAGAGGTAGTTGTTTCTCTGGACGCAGAGAAGGCATTTGACCGAGTGGAATGGCCTTACTTATTTAATGTTTTGAAGCGATTTGGATTTGGTAATATATTTGTGGAGTGGGTTAAGCTCTTATATCATTCACCTTTAGCAAGTATACAAACAAACTACTCTAGATCTGATTATTTCCCATTAACGCATGGCACCCGCCAGGGTTGCCCATTGTCCCCCTTCTTTTCGCCATTGCGATTGAGCCACTTTCTATTGCACTTAAATCAACATCTCTATTTCAGGGCATTAGAAGGGGGGACATGGAACACCATGTATCTTTATATGCAGATGACCTCCTCCTTTATATTAATAATCCTATGGCTAGTGGTCGCAGAATTGTGTCGCTTTTAAATCAGTTTCGAGCTTTTTCCGGTTATAAATTAAATTTTCAAAAAAGCATATGCTTTCCCATTAACAACTCAGCTCTACATATTCAACAAGGATCATTTCCCTTTCCCTTATCTCAAGATGGTTTCAAATATCTAGGTGTATACAGTGGGGCAAAAACGTATTTAGTCAGCCACCAATTGTGCAAGTTCTCCCACTTAAAAAGATGAGAGAGGCCTGTAATTTTCATCATAGGTACACTTCAACTATGAGAGACAAAATGAGAAAAAAAATCCAGAAAATCACATTGTAGGATTTTTAATGAATTTATTGGTAAATTATGGTG
>JACXGI010011955.1:0-23817 GCA_016801175.1 Esox masquinongy | reverse complement strand
GTCACAAGCCATCAAACAAAGCCGAGCTACTTGAATGTTTGTGCCAGGAGTGGCATAAAGTCACCCAACAGCAATGTGACAGACTGGTGGAGAGCATGCCAAGACGCATGAAAGCTGTGATTAAAAATCAGGGTTATTCCACCAAATATTGATTTCTGAACTCTTCCTAAGTTAAAACATTAGTATTTTGTTGTTGAAAAATGAATATGAATTTGTTTCTTTCCATTATTTGAGGTCTGAAAACAATGGATCTTTTTTTGGTTCTTTTGACCAGTTGTTATTTTCTACAAATAAATACTCTAAATGACAATATTTTTATTTGGAATTTGGGAGAAATGTTGTCAGTAGTTTATAGAATAAAACAAAACTGTTAATTTTACCTCTGAATAGTAACACATACTTATGAATAGTAAAATCAGAGAAACTGATAATTTTGCAGTGGTCTCTTAATTTTTTCCAGAGCTGTATATTGCAGGGACAAAAACAGGCAAATGTAAAAGTGCCAAATACAGTACAATTAAGTGACGCATTAATAGTAGAAGATGTAAAAAATTTAATAAGAATGAGGTGCAATATGATTGTTTGGTGTCAGTGGGGGTCAGGATTACAGTCAGTGCCAGTGAGGGACTCGGGTCTTGTTGATGAGGCCAGCTGCAGTTGGGAAGAAATTGTACTTTGGTCCTGATGGACCTCAGCCTTTCAGCCAGAGTGATTCAAAGAATTTATGCGAGGGTGGGAGGGGTCAGTCACAGTCTTTCTTGCCTGCCTCAGGGCCCTGGAGGCAATGCAGGTCTTGGAGGGATGGCAAGTTTCAGCCAATCACTTTCTCAACAGAGCAAATGATACACTGCAGTATGCCCTTATCCTTGGCAGTGGTAGCAGCAGCGTACTAGATGGTGATGGAGGTGCTGAGGATAGGGTGTAGATATGATGTCACTGTGCACCACCATTAGATTTGGTAGGTTGTAGTTCTTGAGCTGCCACAGGAAGTACATCTTCTATTGAGCATGTTCATCCTAAACTTGAAAAACTTTTAGGCTTTTGGGCTGCTTATACATAATCCTTAGTAAGGGACCAAACACAAACTTATCCTTCTCAAACAATTTCTTCAATAGTAACGGACCATTAGCACAGCCCAGGGAAACAATCTGTAGGCTATTGATTTTGTCAATATGCAGCAGTGTCATCAGCTCATTAACCTGTCGGGGATGCAATAATATCAGATGTATATAGATCCACCTCTGATGTTATACTGCTACTTCATCTCACTTTGAAGTTACCCCAAACTTCCAACAGTTTACACTGCCTGACCATAAAAACATGGATTTAAATAAGGAGATACTTAAGAGCCTATGATCGAATAATTACTGCAATTATTAATATTTCAGCTGGTTATAATTAATTTTACCCTTGCTTATGCAGTGAATAGCTTCTCATTTTTAAACAACCATGTCGGAAGACATATCCCGCAGTGGTGGAAAAGATTTAAAAAAAAAAAAAAATAAGTAAAACGTTACTGTGTTTCAGACGGTTGAAATTATTGGCCTGCATCAATCAAACAAAAAAACTAAGGAGATTGTTGAAATTACTGGAATTGGGTTAAGAACTGTCAAACGCATTATTAAAACCTGGAAGTATAGTGGTGGACCGTCAAACTTGAACCGTCAAGATTGGACTCTGGAGCAATGGAGAAAGGTCATACGGTCTATTGAGTGCAGATTTACCCTATTCCAGAGCAATGGGCATGTCAGTGTCAGAAGGGAAGCACATGAAGAAATAAACCCATCATGCATAGTGCCCACTGTACAAGCCTCTGGAGGCAGTGTTATGATCTGGGGTTGCTTCAATTAGTCAGGTCTAAACTCAGCAACTTTATGTGGCAACAAAAAGTCACCTGAGTACCTGAATGTACTGAATGGCCAGGTTATCCCATCAATTTTTTTCCCCCCTAATTCCACAGGCATATTCCAGAACAACAATGCCACATTTCCTCGGGCACAATTTGGGCAAGATTGGTTCAGGGAGCATGAGGAATCATGTTAACACATGAATTGGCCACCAAAGAGTCCTGAACTTAGCCCCATTGAAAGTCTTTGGGATGTGCAGGAGATAACTTTACGGAGTGGTTTGCCTCTCGTTGTCAATACAAGATCTCAGCCAAAAAAATATGCATCTCTGGACAGAAGTAAATTATGTGACGTTTCATAAGGTTGTTGAAAAATGTCACTGTTAAAGCACACCGTAATCAAAGCTAAAGGCGGTCCAACAAAATATTAGTGTGCAACCTTTTTTTGGGCCAGTGAGTGTATTTCTCAAGTTCGCTCATGTAACGCGTGAATAGCACAAAGCCAATCTGGTCAATTGACATAAAAGTACCAAAAAATTCTAACAGCAACACATTTAACATGATCAGATCAAATTGCCACGGTGACTCTGGACTGCTTCGCCCCGCCCATAGGCCAATGCTTCTAGCGCCACCTAGAGGCCAAAGATGAGATTTTCAAATTATCATTTGCCCAAATTGTGGTACAGACATAAAACTGTTAAAATATGATGAGGAAACAGGTGCTGTACAACTTTGCAAAAGGCCGTTTTCATTTCCGCCTGACTACATTTTCCACTATTTTGAATTTTCTGAAAAACCTATCTTTGAGAAGTAGTCCTAGGCCATTCATCCCATTTCCAAAAAACTTTACAAAAATCTGTGCATACTTCCCATCAATGACTATTAACAATATTAGACACTTCAAACACAGTAGATGTCATATGTCAATTTGTCCTACAATTTCACAGGAAGTGAAAGCATATCTCCACAACCGTTTGTCCAATTCTCACCAAATTTGGTATGCATCACTGGTATGACAGGGTAAGGACGTGTAGTGTGTGGCACCAATTGGCCATTTGGGGGCGCTGTTCCAGAAAATCACATTAAACACTCATTAATCCTGAACACAAACAGGCCAATACAACGTATCAGGCCTATAAGGCCTATCCTTGCATGGCTTTCTTATTGCTTGGACCCCTTAATTGCTGCTTGCAGCTATATTTATTATTATTATTATTTCGCCGTTTTTTTCAAATTCACCTACTTCTGCTGGCTAACTTTTATTTGTAACTTTGCATGCTGATAGAGGGCTATCCCAAACTTATGCACAGCAATTTTGGTGTCCATAGGCCCATGCCTCTGACGCCACCATCGGGTCAAAGTTGCGATTTTCAAATGCTCATAACTCAAGCTCTGATTGCACTAGAGACATAAATCTGGTATAATATGATGCATGGACAAGTGCTGAACATTGCCAGAGGCCATTTTCATTTCCGCCATATTGGATTTTCTGACATTTTGAATTTTCTGAAAATGCTTAGAAATTTTTCACAGGCCGCAGATTTTGAGCAATCTTCCTGAAAAATGGCACAGATGATCTTAAGACCAACCCTAACAAAAGTTATCAGATGGATTTTTGATCTGCGAAACTGTTTGTCCATTACAGCCATTCAAATATGGCGATGAGGCCGCCAAACAGGAAATGAGGGTGTCTCAGCAACCGTTTGTCTCATAGTAATCAAATTTGGTATCCATTGTTGGAAGGAGGATTAGAGGAGGCATGCAATGTTTGGCACTAATCGGTCAGGTGGGGGCGCTATACCAAAAGTCACTTTGAAGGCTGATTACGCCTGAATGCAAACTTGATTTTTCAAGCAAACTGTTGCATGAGTGCATCAGGTTGTTGTACTGCAATAAATAGGAAGTTGGTAGTGCAAACTTTGTGACCGCCACGGGCCAATGAAATTGAAGCTATGAATCAAAAGCTTTAAAAATGTTTGATCAGCCATTGGGGGAGCTACAGTGTATCGTCAAAGTTGAGATTTTCAAATAGCGATTTATCCGTTCTCCTTAGAGCTGAAGTCACCAAACTCATCTCAAATTGTGCTTTGTGTTGAGACAAACAAAATTGCCTCTTGCACCTATGAGCTGCGTCATCTTTGTTTCCCAGTATTTTGAATAGATTAAAATGAAACTAAAACAAACCAGTCCTAGGCCATTCGTCCGATTTTCACAAAACCTCACACATAGCATCTGAGGATGCTATCCATCAAAAATTACTAAAAGAAAATTGGATATTTTAAACACAGCAGATGTCATATGTCAACAACTTCCTGCATCCTACAGTTTCACAGGAAGCGAAAGCATATCTCCACAAACATATATCCGATTCTCACCATATTTGGTACGCATCATTGGTATGCTAAGGTAACGATACGTGCAGAGTGAGGTGCCAATTGGCCATTGGGGGGCACTACAGTGTATGGTCAAACTTGAGGTTTTCAAATAGCGATATCTCCATGCTTTTGCCAAAACATCAGCAGAAGCACCTTTTGGCAATGTACATATACAATTATAAAAAATGGAATTTCATAACATACTGGCCACCATATGCTAATCAATTTAAACATGCGTCTTGTGTTCACATTGGTATGTAAATGGCTTAGAAGGCCAAAAACACCTATAAGACTTACAAGGCTTATAGGCGTTTGTGACCAAAATGGCTTTTAACCCTCCTTTAATTCATTTTGTGATTACTTGGGTGTAATGACACCAAACGGCCATCTAGATGGCAGCAGAGGATCAGTAGCGCAGTTTGTATTTACTTGTCCTAAAAATATGAGTATGAAACCCACATTTTTTCCAAAATCCAAAGGACATCCCCATAGTATGTTGACAAAATAACATTTTATATAATTTTTATATCTTTTTGATAATACAAACGACATAATATGGTGCTATAGATCATAAATAGCAATCTACTTAATGTACTAATATGGATGGGTCGCCTGTCTGAACTGGATGGTCATTGCTTTGCCTGGTAGGAAGTGTTCCTGGACAGAATAACCTTTCTCGGCCTCTTGATTACATTCAAATATGTTATAAAATGTTTTGGGTTGAAAACAAAGAGCTATCTTGCATAAACGGAACAAAAACTATGTTGGTAATCGCCATTACTGACCACTGACCAATGGTGTCCTACGTCTCTATGGGAACGACCCCAATGCCTTCCCATCATTCCTACGTTGTAGAGGTCATGTTTCCAGATGTAATAAGCATAGTAGAAGCACCATTTGTAATTTGGTCATCGTGGAATCGACAACTAAACAAAGGAAGACTTATCCAACGCGTAATTGGCCATAGAAAAACAAACTCTGTACCAGTCTCTTCGTTAGAATGCCTAGATATTAGCTAAAGTCAGCCGTAAGATTCTGGTGATTACTTCTCTGCATATTTATTCTAGTGATTACTTTTCTGCATATTTTATAGCCTACGCGCTCAATCATCGGTGGGCACTTGGTGCCATTTTACCTTTTCCTGTCGCGCAGACTGTGATAGCCATAGAAACACAAACTATGTACCAATCTCTTTGTTAGAATGCCTAGATCTAAGCTAAAGTCAGTATGTTTCTAGTGATTACTTTTCTGGATTTTTTTCTGAAATGTAGCCTACACTATGCGCTTCGTTTGGCAAGCATTTTGTGGAGTCTACTTTTGGCTGTTTATCCCCATAGGAACATAAACTACGTATGGATCACTTTATTGGAGTTGTCTGGATGTTAGGTAAGTACGATGCAAGTTATTACAGTTCAGTTCTGGATATTTATAGACATGTATTTGATCAGTCGGCGTGGCCACTTGGTTCAACTATAAGGCCTGTCGTTCGTGCTGGTTTGCGCGGTAAAAATGTTTGTGCTGCTATAATTTTTTAGATATTAAATAATATTTAATTGGTCAAATTCACTCAAAATAGGCTCAATCATTTGTGCTCCTTTTGTGCTGATAAAGGTTTGTTTTTGCAACTGCTTTCTTACTGATAGTGACAGAGCTATAGTGGAAAGAGAGTAAAGCCAGTGCGCTATCCAGTAGGATTGTAGGTTATGCACCAAAAACTGTAGCAGCACAAACAAACCTTTTAGCGGCACAAACGGAGCACAAACTATTGAACCTATTTTGAGGCAGTTTGGATCAGGTTGGGGGGCTGGTGACACCTAAAATTAAATGTCTAATATATAAAACGCTGCATCAGCACAAACGAAACTTTTAACGGCACGAACCAACACAAACGAAGCACAAACAAAGGAGACTATTTTGGTTGAATTTGGAGCATGTTGGGGGTTGATTGACGTCATCGCCTATAATTAAACGTCTAATATATAAAATACCAAAGCAGCACAAACTAAAGTTTTAATGGCACAAACCGGCACAAACGAAGCACAAACAAACAAGACTATTTTGATTGATTTTGGAGGATGTTGGGGGGCTGAGTGGCCTCAGAATGTCCTATAAAATATTCTTTAATATCTATAAAATGATAGCAGCACAAACTAAAATTTTAACGGCACAAACGGAACACAAACGATTGAGCCAATTTTGCGTTGGGTGGGGGGCCACGCAGGTAACCATGTATCATATACATGTCTCCTTTTAGGGTGTTCACTGCTAATAAATAAAATACGATGGAGGACAAAATGGCTGACAAGTGTAAAAACAAATGCATCCATAAACTTCATGTGTTCATGACATTATGGTACAATGAATATATAGACCATGTATACCTACCACACAGACACCGGCCCCAATTCCTCCACTGGGGGCACCACAGGCCACGCCCTAATTAATTTTTTTCACAATGACACTATTTCCACTGCGATTGACCTAGAATGCTGATTCTTTTTCTATATGCCTCATTCCCCAGGAGTTGCAACACTGTATCATGCACCAATCATGTCCGCCATCTTGGATATTTTGTACAGTGAACAGTACTTAAAATCAACAATAACTCTGATTGACCTGGCATTCAGCATACCTGTCTACAACATGTCTCCTTATAGAGACTACTTCCACCCCAACTGACCCAAAATGCTCATTCTTTGTCTACATACCTAAATCCTCAGGCTGTGCAACACTGCATAAATTACTAATCATGTCCGACATCTTGGATATTTTGTACAGTGAACATTATATGAAACCTATATACATTTTATTAAAATCAACAATAACTCTGATTAACCTGGCATTCAGCATACCTGTGTCTTAAACATGTCTCCCTATAGGGTTGTAAAGGCTAAGAGATATATTACAAGATGGCAGACAAAATGGCTGAACAGTGTAAAACTTATCGATACATGCACTTCATGTGTGCATTACATTATGGCACAATGAAAATACAGATCAGCTATATCATCCACAGCCGTCCAGAACTGGAAGCAGTTCTGGATGAGAAAGTACAGAAAGGAAAGAAAATGAATCTTGTGAAATGGCTTGGTTGGCCTGAGAAATTCAACAGTTGGATAGCATTGGAGCAAGTCCTTGACCTACAAACAGGATAAAAACACTAGGATTTGCAGGACCGAGTCATTTACAGCGACTGCGATCAGCATGGGTGACGGCGGTTTCTACATAACGCTCCCCAGTAACTCGTCGAGACATGTCTATCCAAACAATTCGAGTTTGAGTTATACCACAAAATTTGCCAAAGGTATAGATTTGAAAGTGTCTTTGATAGAATTCCAATACCCGCATACGTGGAAGACTTTTACATGGAGTGAAAATGCATTTGACCTACAAGACTCGAAACATGATAAAACATGGAAATATAAACTCACCACCAGTTATTACAATGGCATGGGAAAGCTAGTGTCGGAGATCAACTTTTATATAAAACCACTTGGCGTATGGGTGGGTTATGATGAATTTAAAAATAGAATGTTTCTAAAAGGCAAGCCCCATTTTAGTTTAAAATTTAGTGCAAAGTTGGAACAGATATTAGGCTTAAAAACAGGCGAATGGTGGTACACCCCATTCCCCACAAATATTCTGGCAGGGTTTAACACCATATACGTCTACACAGATATAATTGATTATGAAAGGGTTGGGGACAGCCATGTCCCGCTGTTGAGAACTGTACATATTACAGGGGAAAAAAACTAAGTTGTCACAGTGACGTACAACAAGCCACACTACGTACCTCTTAGTTAGAGCCAGTTTGATAAGATCTGTATTGAAGTAAAATCTGATCAGAATCAGTTAGTTTCATTCGTTGTGGGAAAGGTGATTGCAAAATTACACTTCAGACCAGTCAAACAATCTTTTACACTATAAGATGCAGCCTCAGAAACTCTACGATGATCCTCAAAGGTATATTGAATACTATACAGCGCAGACTGGTAACAGCTTACCGGGTTATCTTGGTAGTGCAGCAATGTACAGGGCGGGTCTAGGGGGCCTTTTCCGTGGGCTTTTCCGTATGGCTATACCTTTGTTGAAGCGTGGTTTCTCAATCGCAAAACCACATTTGAAAAATGTGGTGAGGAATATATTAGGGGAGGTCGTCAACAACGTCATGGCTCGTCAAACAAAACAGCAGGATGGATCTGGATTGATGGTTATGACTCCAGGTGTTAGAAAGAAACCGCCTGGTAGGAGGAGCCTACCAACGAGTAAAAAACGCAAGATTGAGACAAAAACAAGAGCTGCTTTTAAAAGAAAACATACCACTTAGAGGACACTCAAAGGCAACAACGCAAGACTGATTAAAAACATTTTTTAAAGATGGCACTCTTACACCGTATGTCTGGTGAATGTATGAAAACCGAGTTGGATTTATTCACAGTCCCCTTAACACAGACGTCTATTGAGAAAAATACATATGTTGAAATACCAATCCTATCAGCAATATCAGACGCAGACCCTCTGGAGTTCTTTATTGCTGGAATTGGTGTAGATTACATTCATCTGAACAATACTTTGCTGTACCTACGTGTAAAGTCACTAAACTGGACGGAACTAATATTGATGCCGGAGCACGTATTGCTGTTATCAATTACCCGATAGCCACCTTATTTTCACAAATATTTTCTCCTTGGGTGATCGTTTAATTAGTCAGAGTAACAACACATACCCCTACAGAGCTGTTATAGAGAGCATTCTGAATTATGGATGTGATACTTTAAAGTCACAATTTTCAGCCGGTTTGTTTTTCAAGGACACCGCAGGCCACATGGATGTTATGGACCCTGCAGGAAATAACAAAGGACTTCTGAAAAGGGCTGCCTATTCAACGAATAGTACAACATTCGAAATGATCGTCCATGTTCATAGCGATGTCTTTTTTCAAGAGAAACTCATGTTAAATGGCGCTGACATAAAGGTTAGGATGATATGCTGTAAAGATGAATTCTGTCATATGGGGGTAGGGGATGTGCGTTATCGTCTGCACATAGTTTCAGCATCACTCTTTGTCAAGAAAGTGACTGTATCACCAACCGTAATACTTGGACATGCTCAAGCGCTACTTTCAACTAATGCAAAGCACCCAATTGAAAGGGTGTGTATGAAGACTTTTAGTTTACCTGCGGGGAGTCGTGTTTGTAACCAGGAAAACCTATTTTTAGGACCCCTACCAAAATGCATTGTCGTTGGATTGGTGGACAATGACAGTTTTACAGGAAGTTATGCAAAAAATCTATTTTATTTCAAACAATTTGGAGTTTATGGCTATGTATGTGGATGGTGAACAATTTCCTAGCAAACCATTCCAACCAGATTACACATTGGGATCAGCAGTGAGTGAATTTTACCAATTGGCCCGAGCTTCAGGAAAACACCTAAAGGACCAAGCCATGGCTATTGACTGGTCTGACTTCTTACACGACTATGCTCTTTATGCATTCAACTGTGCACCGGATGAGGAATGTGGTCAACACCTATCCCTGATTAAGTCTGGGATTGTCCGACTTGAGATGAGGTTCAGTCAAGCACTAACCCACACAATTAATTTGGTTGTTTATTCAGTTTTTGATTCCATTATCGAAGTGTCCATACAGAGGCAAGTCATGGTTGACTACTATTAGGAAACATTACCCAAACAGATGAGAAATTAATACCACAGAGTTGACTGGCGTGGTCAACCAATTTTCACCTGTCCGAGATGTAGCATCAATGATGATTGTTAATACGCACCCATCTAATCATCCCGGAGAACATTGGCTGGCTATTTACATCACAGACGACGACGTCGGAAGGTTTTATGACAGTTTTGGAAACCCTAGATTTTGTGTATTTTCCCAAGTCAATCAAGGCTTTTCTGCAAACATGTGAAAGTGTGGAATACAGCTCAAAACATTTTACATAGTTTACATAGAATTATTCATACAACAAATAGTCAAGGCAAAAACATACACTTTGACAATTAATCACAAATGGTTAAAAAAGTAACAAAATAAAAACACATTAAAATGGAAGTCATTTTGTGGGGTCTGTGGTAGGGGGTACAAAGAAAGCTTTGGTTAATTGATAACCAGTTGCGGGGGGATTGGTACTGGAAGTAGGTGCCGGGGGTATGGCTAAATATTCCAGTATGTCGCCAGGCGTTTGTTTATACAAATTGATTTTACGCCTTACAAGCTCATTTGGAATAGTTGTAAAAGGCATGTTGAGACATGCCATGGCCTCTAAGAACTCCCCCCACCCCAAAGGCCTTCTAGCGTACGCAATTTTGTTGGTTGCTGTCACACTTTTAACCAGATCCAATAGGTGCGAACCCTTGATTATCTCTCCTTTGAAAATGAATTCACCGTTTGAAGTCCATGAAGTCAAATCTTTAGACCTGAGCATTCTATTTAGAATATATTCAACATTCTTCTTATGCCTCACAGGCACATTGTCCAAAATTTCATCAACAAGGTTAACATTTCGATCAGCAGTTTGATTAGTCTCAGTCATGTTAACTACATCAGCCTCAGTCTCAGAGCCCGGTTGTGTCAAGCTCACCCTGTCTAACAACAGTCAAGAATCTTTGTAAAAAGGCAGAGTATCTTTTAGCTTTTTCATGTAAATCCATATCAGTCTTCATCAGTATATTGCGTATCGATGAGTCCAAATCATTTTCAACAGATTGTCTAACATCAGTGCTGGTCGTTTTGGATTCTCGCAGTTTTTCTAACTGACGTTGAGGCACCAGAAACATTTTCTGAACATGATCCATGTTGTTTAACCGTGTGTCGATGCAATTAGACTGGTTAGGAATGGAACTTCTAAGCTTAGTAACGGTAGTAGAAAACCTCCAGATTGGTTGATGTTTTTTCTTTTCTTTGCGACTGAAGTGTTCTTTCTAAACATGTATATAATGTAGGGATTTTTCTCTCTTCAGTTTACACAGCTGCGATGCTGTCAAAGGAATATTACCACGCCTTAGACTAAGAGCAAGTTCATAGGGTGATAGAATGAGGTCTGTGGAAGCGGTTTCTAAAATAACTTTTCGTTGACACGGCGGTGCCTTAAACAGCAAAAGTAAATAACCAAAGGGTGGGTGTGTTGCATCTTTAAAACTCTCCATGAAGAACTGAGAAAGGCTGGGGTATATTTGTCTTCCCAAAATACTAATCTGCTGATTGTCGCATGGGTTTTTAAACAAGATGAGATAATTTGTGTTCAAGTTAATAGTTCTACTAGATTTGCCTTTAACAAACATGTTTTGGACAAGGTAGATGGCACTCAATGTACGGTAGTGTGAAAATTGTGTGAAAACTCTCTCCATCTCCAAACTCTCTGATGCACTTTTCATTAAATCGTCAATAATTAAAAGGTTGTTTTTCTGAATTGGTAACAGATTGTCATCACACAGCGATGCTGGTAAACCTTCTATAAAAGTAGTTTCTCTCAACTTCAACATTTCATCATACAACGGTTCCCAACACGAATAAACCCAGACTATATTCTGAATTTCTTTGGACAAAACAACATCGGCATTATCCAGCAACATCTTCACAAAATACGTTTTACCCGAGTTACTGGGTCCGCAAATGACACAGCTGAATGGTCGTTGTAGTCTTGGGTCAAATCCGCTACGGTTACTCTCCATGATAGAATGTGATTTAGTACCCATAAGGCCTTGTGCTGTAATCGGGGAGCAGAACACGCTTGTTGTACACAACTCTGAAGTGCTTGGACACTACTCTGTTTTTCAATGTGAACGCTCTTTTATCTCTAGCAGTTGTGTCTGCATTAGCAAGGACATGATCATCAGCACCACCTTCGCCTCGTACATAGTTATCAACCAGTCTTGTTAGCGTCTCCAAATTTACAATACCCGAGTTGTAGCTGGTGAGTGTAATAAATTGTGCTTTGAGACAGGTCAGACCTTTAACGGGTTTGTACCCGTATGTCTTTGGGCCACCGCTAACAAACTGTGCGATGCTGTCACCATCTGGTAACTCATTGGTCAAGTCACCTAAGAATGGCCCCAGAGGGGGCAACCAATCCCCGTGGCGTGTGACAAAGATCACTGAATCAATGTCTGTGTAGAGCACACGTCTATCCACCTTCTCCAAAAGTGAATACAACTCGAGTCTAGCATAAGCTGTTGTGAAAGTAGCAATAAAAATATTGCCATTACGTGGTTTGATTGGTGTCTGTTTTGTGTAACGCCACTGTACCATCGAAACTGTGTCTGAGATGAAAGAGAAATGACTAACTTCTATTTCACTGGAGAAAAGATGGCGGCTAAACTCCTCCGGATCTGTAATTAACATTGTGTTCATAAGATTAGTCCGCTCACCCATCTTACCCCAAAGACTATTCATTGCCGATTTAGCCAAAGATCACCTAGCACTGTTTACAACAATGTTCTCCTTGTCAAGCTGCACACCCTCCTTTTCGTGATATTCACGAATATATTGCTCTTTAGCAGCATCGTCAACCACTGATGGCGAGAAGCCGCTAGCTTCCTGCTTGTGCTTCAGGAATGTTCTCAGGTAATCTGCAGAAAGATTATCTGATGTCCTGGTGAAATCCCTGACTTCGAATATTTTCACAATGTGATATCCTTTCTCAACAGCCTTAACCACCTCCATAGAAACCCACGTGCCAGTTAAAGCTCTTTCTGAATCAGTGTGTGAACAATCAGTAACCTGGTTTACAGACTCTGCACATAATCTACACAAGGGGAAAAACAGCTTACCGCCAACCCTGTGCGGTAAAACGAGGTGATAAAGGCCTTTCGGCAGGCACACAGTAGCCCTTACAATACCAAAGTAGGTGTCTATCGGTTTTAAATCTCGAAAGATTATGTTTGGATGCCCGATCGGATAAGTCTTTGTCTTGTTGCAGAATGGGAATAGACTACAGACATTGTTATACTGAATAGTCTCCCCTTGTTGAGCCGTAACCTTCAAATGAATTGCGTTGGTACAACCACCGAAAAGAGCATCCCATGGGTCAAGGCGCTCTGGAGCGTCAAATGTCTTCAAGAAAGCTTGGACATCTGCGGATGTGTTTTTAAGCTGATTCCATTCACACTCTCATATGTACTGAACATGTATATTGTGTTGTTCTTTTAAAGCTTCATGCTTTGCCAGCCATTGCTGGTGCATCAACCCGTACTGAATCTTTGTCACCACGTTGGTACTTGTTGAACAATGACACTATGGGTGTCCGTGCCAGAAACAACCTAGAAATTCATACGCTGTGCGCACACCATCGTGTTCAGCGTATTTATGAACATAGTATGCCCCGATTTCATTTCACCCCGGTTCAGGGCGTGCTGTATCCATATATTCTCATCAGAGGCCAGATATTTAAGCCATTGGATTGAGCTGTTTGAGAATGTCTTCTGACAATGATTGTAGTTGTCTGAGGGGACCAATGCAATTGTGTCCTTGGTGAGGAACCTGTTGCAAAAGACTTTCATGCAGGCCGAAGCAATTGTAATTGACCGGAAGGGGTCAACACCACCACATTCCAGGAACTCAAGTCTGTTACGCATACAACCCTCTCTAAAGATGACCACATCTCTCACACAGTAAGCCTTCATTTAATCTTTCATGACAAAGGGGTCTGTGGAAACCGTTTTGTACCATTGCATCATGGTATTCGCATCGTAGTAATGTGGTTCTGGATAGGGGCCAACATAGTTCTCATTCTCCTTGATGTTAAACTTTTTTCGAATGCTTAAAACCCATAGTACGTGGCCGCCAACTTCAATGGTAGGAAAGAATGACTATCGATGTATCTCTGATTGAATGTGCTGTCTGTAAAAATCATGAGCTTGCTACCATTAGCAATATGTGTCGCACCAATACCATGGTTAACAAAGTATTGTATCAAGATGTAACCATCAAAACCTTTTGAGTTGTGTGCTATAAAATTGTAGTCAGTATATTTCAGTTGCCTAAACTTTTGGAAAAAAGCAGCGACACATCCATCTCCGGCCGAACACCACGTCTCGTTATCAAAGGTTATTACACACACAAAATTTGCAGTGTGTGTACCGTTCACAGGATTGGCTATTGTCTCAAAATCATAAAATATGTAGCGTTCACTGGGGTCTTCGGGTTTAGATGGTTTTATGAAACATTGATGATTAATTTCAACAGTCAGATCCACATTACAATTGGGACACATGTTAGCTTTACACTTGTGGGGTTTATAGTTGGTCATACAGTGTATTGATGACCACAATCAACACAGTATTTCTCATGGTCACACCTGCTAACCCAACGACCTGCACCTTTGTGGAACTTCAGAGATGTATGATGTCTATAACAAAAGTCTGAATAACATATTCGCTTACAGTCCGGGCACTGCTTTGTGTTCCGAGGCTGGGTATGACAATCTGTCTCAATCAAGACATACACTACATCACCACGCATGTTAAAACCTGTATAACACCAATCACAGACATATGGCACCCCCAGAAAACCTTTCAGGCTTGTGATGCCATAGAAATGATTGTCGTGTAAGTACATAAAGACAGTTCTAGGATGTTGGTCCTCGCTGTTTTGAAACTTAGTAAAACCCCCATCATGGGCTCGGTAAAAAACAACAATTTTACACCCTGTCATTTTTTCAAACCGGACGATATCCGTGAATGCCACACAATCATCTAAGGATAAACCAGGATTTGTATGTAGCTCACAACCACTAGCCACGGCCTCATCATACGTGTACTGCGGGTTCAACTTACCCATCAAACAAATTGAAAAACATGTAGAATCATTATTCAACACCACATATAAATGCCTTCTTTTTTTGGTCATAATTTGATCTAGCAATACCGTTTGAGCCTTATGCCGCGCACCCCCTCCACCCTCATGGTTGTTGAAAATTTGCACAACTAGCTCTAGTGATTCATCGACCAAAAGCTCTGCATTACTCTGCATAACACTTTCATCATCAACATCCCCTGTATTTTAGAAATTTACAGACTGTCGTAATTCCACATTGTCAAATTGTTTACGTTGTGTCACTCTAATATCATAATCACCGGTCTGCGTTAAAGATCTCAACCTTTCAAAATCAGCTAGATTGTTGTAATGAGTATGCGTCAGAGAGCTCGGAGGAGAGTCAACTAGATCGTCGAAAACATTTGGGCTACTAATCTCGGTTAACGAACCTTGCATCTGAGGATTAATGTCTGTATCGCTGTGCAACAATGTATTAACTTGCTCATTTGTAATCTGTAGATTATCAGATTGGCAGTTTTGTACCTCTTGATGGGGTGCCCCTGGTGCCGACATGCGGGGCCTTTTCGCTGTATTGTTAATATTATCTATGGCGGTATCGCTGTGTGCACTTGTGTTAGGTACGGTCTGTTGGATATGTGTTGAGCTTGATGGTTGTTCAGTGTCTGGTCTGTTGTTAGCACTATCTTTCACCATTTCTCCAGCTTAACGTGTAAATAATGATCAACTTACAGGTTAAAATATTATTCTAACTCAAACATAGATCTACATATATCACAGTTTTGTTGACTGTAAAGATGTATTACCTTCAGCTTTCAAGCATTGTGAAATGTTGTAACTATAGAACAAAAACTCTGACGCTGTACAGTCACAAGGTGGGGGTGTTACAAAGAATTCAGTGACAATGCGAATTCAGTGTGCCTGTCAAAAGTGCGCATGCACCGCTATCTAAAATTCCTTTCTGACAGCGGGAGCGTTGGTGCCTGGCGGAAATGGTGTCCCTCACTTTAATGAATGAAGATATCATCCACATTGAATTAAACTTATTACATATGGTGGTGAGGGAGAGGATCATTAACTCTATGACATTGGTAAATTTAGGTACTATGTAATTTGATTGACACTGGGGCACAGATTTCGCCGGTGCCTGGCGGAAATGGTGTCCCCCACTTTGATTAATGAAAATATTATCCAGATTGAATTAAACCCATTGAATGTGTTGGTGAGGTAGAAAATCTATATCTGTAAAAGATTTCCGGTGCCTGGCAGAAATGGTGTCCCCCTCCTTAATGAATGAAAATATTATCCAGAGTGAATTAAACACATTGAATGTGTGGGTAAGGTAGAGAATCATTATCTGTAAGAGATTTGGAAAATGTAGGTGCTATGTATTTTGATTGACAAGGGGACACAGATTTTGCCGGTGCCTGGCAGAAACGGTGTCCCCCTCTTTAATGAATGAAGATATTATCCACATTGAATAAAACCTATTACAAAGGATGGTGAGGGAGAAGATAATTAACTCTATGACTTTGGTCAATTTAGGTACTATGTAATTTGATTGACAGGGGGACACAGATTTCGCTGGTTCCTGGCAGAAATGGTATCCCCCTCTTTAATGAATGAAAATATACTCCAGATTGAATTAAACCCATTCAATGTGTTGGTGAGGGAGAGGATCAATATGTCTATATATTTGGTCAATTTAGATACTTTCTATTTTAATTAAAAGAGTGGCACCGATTTCACCGGTGCCTTGCAGAAATGGTGCCCCTCTCTTTCCTGAATGAAAATATGCTCCTGAATAAAAAAAACTATTCAATGTTGGTGAGATATATTTTGGACAATCCTGGTGGATTGATGATGGGGGGAGTCGTCTAGTGAATATTTATTGTTCATTTAACATTATTCAGCTACCCATAAGCAAGATAAATATATAAGCCCGTTTCCAAAAATGCTGGGAGGCTGTGTAAAATGTAAATATAAAAGGAATGCAATGATGTATAAATCCTTTATCCCTATATTTAATTGAAAATAGTACAAATACAAGATGTCAAATATTAAAACTGAGAAATGTAATTGTTTTTGGAAATATACATGCACATTTTTAATTTGATGCCAGCAACATATTTCAAAAAGGTTGGGACAGGGGCATGTTAACCACTGTGTTACATCACCTCTTCTTTTAACAATACTCTGTAAGCGTTTGGGAACTGAGGACACCAATGCATTAGCTTTGAAGATTATATGTTTTACCATTCTTGCTTGATATAGGATTTCAACTGCTCAACAGTTCGGGGTCTCCTTCGTCGTATTTTTCATTTCATAAAGCACCAAATGTTTTCAATAGGTGACAGGTCAGGACTGCAGTCAGGACAGTTTAGCACCCGGACTCTTTTACTACAGAGCCATGCTGTTGTAATACGTGCAGAGTGTGGTTTGGAATTGTCTTGCTGAAATAAGCAAGGCCTTCCCTGAAAAAGACTTGATCTGGATGGCAGCATGTGTTTCTCCAAAACCTGTATATATTGGTCAGCATTAATGGTGCCTTCACAGATGCCATGTGCACTAATGCATCCCCGTACCATCATGGATGCTGGCTTTTGAACTGTGCACTGATACAAACCTGGATGGTCCCTCTCCTCTTTAGCCTGGAGGATGCGGCATCCTTGATTCACAAACAGAATTTCAATTTAGTATATTTACAGACCACAGGACAGTTTTCCACTTTGCCTCAGCCCATCATAAATAAGCTTGGGCCCAGAGAAGACGGCGGTGTTTCTGGATCTTGTTTATATATGGTTTCTTCTTTTCATGGTAGAGTTTTAACTTGCATTTGTCGATGCAGGGATGTACTGAGTTCACAGACAATGGTTTTCAAGTGTTCCTGAGCCCACGCAGTGATGTCCACTACAGAATCATGTCTGTTTTTAATGCAGTGCTGCCTGAGGGCCCAAAGATTACGGCCATTGTTATGGAAATTCTTTAACTAACGTACATTTGAGAAACGTCTGCTTTTCTATTACCTGGTATGTAACTCTGGTCTTTGTTTGTGACACACATCTGCATAATATCAGAGGATTATTAGGTACTCTGACCATCTGTTTATCTGCTTAAACCAATAAGGGTATATGTCCTTTGTTCCTTAGGAATGTGGTCCTTGGGGGAAGTAGGGGCAATTGGCTCATTTGGGTAAACATAATGGCAGGAAGGATAAGGTGGGGGGACAGCCCACCCTTTAGGTAAAACCTATGTGACATAAGACAGCAGGGCAATAACTTACCACACCCCTTTTAACTGTAATAAATACTGACTGTTCATGTATCTACCTCAGAGATTCCTCAGAGGATTATTCTGTAAGCTTTTGACGCATCTCTCTTTTTGCAAATAAACTGCTAGTTATGCCAAGAGAATTTTGTCTCTGTACTTACTCCTAAGAGTTCCTGTCAATGGAATTACCATCACACCATCCAATACTGGTTTTCGGGCCTTTCCCTTGCGTACAGAGATTTCTCTGGATTCTCGGAATCTTTTAATGCTTTTATGTACCATGGATGATTAGATCCCCAAACTCTCTGCAATTTTATATTGAGAAATAGTATTCTTTAATTGTTGCACTATTACATAGTGTTTTTTGTATTTTGTGTTTTTAGTGTATTTTGAATCAACTTTCAACTTGATTCAAAATACATTTCAGATATCAAAATGTATTTAAAAATGTATCAAATCATTTAATTTTTGTCCAAATGTATTTCACTGACAAACATTACATTATCATTACAATATGTATTTTTTGTGGAAAATACATTACCGAATGCATTTTTCACAATGATATGTATTTACTGGATATGACTGGTCACCCCTCTGAGCCTGGTTCCTCTCTAGGTTTCTTCCTAAATTTCAGCCTTTAGGGAGTTTTTCCTAGCCATTGAAATTCTGCACTGTTGTTGTTTGCTCCTTGGGGTTTCAGGCTGGTTGTTTTTGTAAAAGCACTTTGTGACTGCTGATGTAAAAGGGCTTTATAAATACATTTGATTGATTAATTTACCTTGTGGTCCTGTTATGTTCGAGTGACCTTTCTCATAGGCTAGTGTATGTTCTAGTAATGTAAGCAATCATTTCCCATCTAGTTTTCTAACAGGATTCATTTTTTACATAAAATGGTGGGTTAGAATGGTGGATCATTTGATAACAGACAAAAGTGCTACCATTAAGGCTTATTTTATTATTAATTGATTAATTTTGTGTAGACATTTTTGCTATTTAATGATAATTGGCATGTACAGAACTATAACAACATGTATTTCACCTTGAGGTGTACAATGTTCACAGTCCAAAATGACATTGATGTAAGGCTTTTTATATTTGATATCACTTCACAGCAGACCTGAATATACAACCACACTTTCAAAATGTTAATTACTGACATATTGATACATTTTAGCCATACATTTTCAAAATTCATTTCATCTTACAGTCAGCAAGATATTCTTACATACTGTAGCGACCTTGGTAAAACCACTACTAGCTTATCCTTGTTTGGAGCAGTGTGTAGAGCGCCCAACAGGAGAGTGGAAAGTTGCGTGTTCGTAATACAGCCATGCATTTATAGTAATACGTTTTTTCGAAATATATTTAAGGAATCCAATTGCAACACTTTGACATACATTTATCAAATGTATAGAAATAATATATTTAAAATACATATATTTTCCATATGGGTAGCTTGTTAATATTGAGAGAAGTCCAACAAATTGAATTGGCAAACTATAAAATCAAAGTTACTTTGACTGGCTGTGCTAGCTAAGGCAAACAAAGCATTTGTCATTGCAACAATACAGTACTACACACATATGTTAACCAACACAATATACTTGCTTTCTGCTGCTGTTTTTAAAAAAACGTATCTATGGATGCAGAATCGCAAAGATCACAAGGTTAATATTGCAGCGCCAACAAGCTTAGGTTACCAGACGCTTTTTAGAAGGAAGACAATGTCGGAAGCGAGGAGCAACAAGTGCACGAGATATCACACGCTCCCATTGACAGAAAGAAATATTCGATAACACCGCATGTGCACTTTTGACAGGGACACTGCATTTGCACGGTCACTGAATTCTTCATAACAGGGGGTTCCATAACTGAAGCCATTATGGTGTTGTAGTAGTCTTAAACATTACCCCCGCTGCACACTGTTGGTTGGTATATAGAAAACAAAGATTCAGCTATATGCAGATTGTCATAACGTTAATAACATTTTAGAACACCAATGAAAATGTCTGTGAATGTTTACACTTACACAAGAATCATTGGTTCACGACGGTGCGTAAAATCACAACCGCGCAGTCCATCTGACACTGATGTTGGTCTGAAATAAAAACAATGTGGGATAACAGACCAAGTGGGGTAACAGACCAAGCGTATACTGGTATTTAAACTTGATGATTACTAAATGTTAAAAGACTACTTACCAAGGTCTGAAGTTCCAAAAAGGTGTTTTCCAAACAAGGCTGTGTTGAATTCCACTCATCCCTAAACCACAGATATAAAACAAACAATATGAAAGACAGATAAAGGCTTAACGTTTGGATTACTCCATCATTTTCATTATGAATTTCTTTTATACATTCTTAAAAAGTTCAAATGTGTCATTTGTTAGATTTTATAATTACAACACAATTCAAAACAATTATTTCAAATAAAAGAACTTGTACTTACTATGTAAACGGCCTACACAGCGCTCGAAATGGCAGATGTCTTCTGTCAGCCGTGGATTTAATAATAACTTCACAAACGCTATCCTCCAAAAGGTCACGCCTCTTAACTTTATCATTGGATACACGTCACCGTTCATCACGTTAGAACTACACCGGTAACAATACTTAAAATTGTGATACGGTCGGGTGAAGCTAAACTATTTCAGGTATTTGTTGACATTTGATACTTCCGGTCAGGTAGAAACGCCGTTCTCGTTAGTTATCGCGTCGTCACCGCGACATCGCGTCATTTCATTTTATCTATTAAGGACAAACTCACCCGCTTACATACACCAGTCAGCATTTATCTTATTATTCAGAAATACATTTAACACACATAATATAGGTCCAAAATACAGAATACAAAAATCTGAATTAATTTCATACTTCATTACCCGGAAGTCACGCGTCCCCACACACACACGCACGCACGCACACACAGACAGGTACTAACTCGCAAATACCACAGTTCGTAAGCATTGTTGCCTGTTAAACAATTCTATCATTTTGTAGACAACATTCTCGCGTTAACCCCGTTGTACAATTTACAAACGTTTTGTTTACCAGAAATAACAAATCTTATGCTGTCAACAAATCAGCGTTGTTCATGCAAATTTAAACTCCACATTCTCTAACTTTTTGCCATATAATGCAACTCAGAGGTTAATGCTGACCTAAAATACCCATTCTGATTTCACAAATAATCATTGATCATATGTACACATGTACCAAAGTCATCAGTTTTATTTTTAACACCATGTTTAACCCAACCATAACACAATCAACCAAGCCATAATGTCTACTCGACACAGGTTTATTGTGCCTTTAGAATACTAATATTGCCCACACGATGTATGTAGTAAGTATTACTATGGTGGTTTACCAACCTTGTGTAGTATGAGGGATTTTTATCAAGCTGAATATATTGCATTTTGTGCTAAGGATTATTTCAATTTTGTGGACCATTACAATGGGCGGATCTGATCTTAAGACCCATTTCTTGTTAAAATAATAAATGGGCAAAAACTCTCCATAATCGTAAGTCCCGACCCCCTCTTTATATCTTACACAAGAAATTCTGTAGTTGTTTAGATGGCACAAACCCATGTTACACAAGCGTTGTAAAACATGGTAGATCAACATCTGTTGTACAAACTTGTCATAACATCGATTGCCTGTGGGATTAAACATTCCAGAACCCTGGCGCCCTTTTGTTGAACAGCAAACATCACACTACATATCGTAACATCTTATGCCTTGGGAATTTAACATTCCTGAACCCTGGAGCCCTAATGTTAAACATCAAAGCCACCATAAATTACATACCATATTTCACCCCCGGACATGCATACGTCATACAGGAAGTTACAACCCCTAACATACGTCACGCCGGAAGTCCCACCCTGGAACATACGTCACACCGGAAGTCCCACCCCGGAACATACATCACACAGGAAGTCCCACCTACCAAACCGGAAGTCCCGCCCCCAAACTGGAAGTCCCGCCTACTGTCAATCAATCATCCAAAAGTGACAGAAGCCATCCTATATAAACTACTGTTGTATTGACCTGACTTGTTGTACATATGTCTCATATGTGCCTCTCTATAGGGTTGTAAGGAATAAGAGATAAATGGCAAGGTGGCGGTGTAGTGACATCAGTAAAAAGGTGGTTAATGAAAGGACATTGGACAATAGAAGGTAGATGATAAAATGATGTGACCAACTTCTATGTTATCTGTATCGCTTTGTCACATACACACTTTGTGAAACATTAAAAATCCATATACTTGCAGTGTCATACCAATGCGTTTTCCATGCCAGTGTTTTTGACTATGGCCTTAAAGAGTTATCCGTCAATGGCCATGACTGTATCTATGCCTTTAGCAGGTGGACTGTATGTCAACAATAAATCTGTTTGACCTGGCCAGCTGCATACACGTGTCTCATACATTTCGCCTTATAGGATGTTCACTGCTATGAAATAAAATGAGCTGGAGGACAAAATGGCTGACCAGTCTAAAACAAATGCATTCATAAAATTCATGTGTGCATTACATTATGGTACAATGAATATAAAGACCATGTATATCTACCACACAGACACCGGCCCTGATTCCTCCACAGGAGGCGCCACAGGCCACACCCAAAATAATTTTTTTCCACAATGAAACAATTTCCATCTCGATTGACCTAGAATGCTGATTCTTTGTCTACATGTCTCATTCCCCAAAACTTGCAACACTGTATCAGTGAACTTTTTACGAATCCTATAAAAATGTACTTAAAATCAACACTAACTCTGATTGACCTGGTAATTGGCATACCTGTGTCTTATACAAGTCTCCCTATAGGGTGGTAAAGGCTAAGAGATATATTATATATTATATTAAGATGGCGGACAAAATGGCTGACCAGTGTAAAACTTACAGATGCATACACTTCATGTGTGCATTACATTATGGCACAATGAAAATACAGACCAGGTATATTATCCACTCAGACACCTGACCCGATTCTTCCACAAGATGTGCCACAGGCCATACCTTAATGCATTTTATCCACAATTATGCCATTTCCACCCCGATTGACCTAGACTGCTGATTCTTTATGTATATGCCTCATTCTCCAGGCTGTACAAAATTGCATCAAGAACCTATCATGTCTGCCATCTTGGATATTTTTTACAGTGAAAATGTCATTAAATCTATAAAAATCTACATGAAATCAACAATAAATCTGTTTGACCAGGCCAGCGGCATATATGTGTCTAACGCCTCAGGGTCCGAGGAGATTTCGGCCGGATTTCTCTACTTGGACATTTTGGGTCCTAGATTCATTTCTGTAACAGATACAATCTATTATGATGTATCCTGGTAATCACAACCCCCTTGGCTACAATAAAAACACATAAAAACAGACTTCTGGGTCACCATTTAGAAACCTCACCTGTTTGAAAGGCAAAAAAATTGTTTTCGGAAAACATTTCTGCCATTCAGGATGATATAATTTGATTCTAACACTTATGAAGTTTTGTGTCAATTGTATTCCCTG